>JAQSVH010007240.1:0-12186 GCA_029448705.1 Adansonia digitata | reverse complement strand
ATTATGGAGAGCTAGATAAATAGAGTAGAGATTGCAAGGAATACTTTGATAGTTATCAAAGTAAAAGGCTTACAAAAATCTTATAGATAAACATGTTTTAAGATTTATTTACCTCTCTTGGTATATGATACCTACATCTTGGCACTAAAATATGTGTGACATATTATAAGAACCAAATGAAATGAGTAGTGAAAGTAGACAATGAGAATGGCAATCTTATAAAAATTTATCAAAGCTTCTCTTCTTACTGTTTTTGAAATGCAAATCATAAAAATTTGTTCTATGTAATGGTTTTGTTATACTCAAACATATACTTGCAATAGTATTAAGAAATAATGATGGATCAATAAAGAGGAGGCAACACCAATGACGCAGATCAGGGTTGCTAATCTAGGAAAGTTTGTGAAACTTTAAGATTTATTGTTGAACATCTAGATGTTTTATTTTTGGCTATTTTAGATCAAATTAGAAGGAGATTTTATTTTTAGGGCGTATCCTATGAACTTATATCTATTTTTGTTGGCATATGGATGCCATGCTATTTTATTCCCTCATTTAATAAATCATAATAGATCTAATCTACAAACCTAATCCATCATTTATATCAATTAAAGCCCAAATAAAATGGAATTCAAAAAGAGTTTGAATTAGATTCCCCATAAAAAATCTTACACATGGAAGATTTAGTGGGAGCACATTATAATTATTAAAAGTTAATAATCATATCTAAATGTGACAAATAGTCATGAACGTTTTAGCATAATTTTAAAAAAGTGTCAAATTAGAGAGATTACATATTTATATCCATAAGTCATCAAATAAATCATTTCATTTTAGGCTTAAGAAAGTGATTAGTTTTGGATCTTTAGCTACTGGATTAATTACATTGATTCTAATAATTGTAAGACAACTAAGCCATATGATTGGAATCAAGGTCTCATTTTGATCCGAACAGTTTTATGACTCATGTAGATACCATATGTTGTTCAACCCAACATTTACAGTATCAAGAGTCATTGTTTTAGGTACCATTGAGGGCATTCATACAAACACTTGTCTAATCCCTATCATTCCTAGGTAAGGTAACATCATAAATTATTTAATTTAAGACTGAGCTTCATAAAAGATATACATTCGATAAAATAGAGCCCATATGCATATTTAATTAGATTATTTAGGCCTATTTTATTCAATTATATTAGGTAATAAATTATTTAATTTAAGACCAAACATTATAAATATATATACTAGATGAAATATAGCCCATTACATATTTAATTACTTTATTTGGGCCTATTTTATTTAATTATATTAGGTCATAAATTATTTAATTTGAGACTAAGGTTATAAAAAATATACGTAAGACAAAATAGAGCCCACGTGCATCTTTAATTATTTTATTTGGACCTATTTTATTTAATTGTGTTGGATCACCTTTTCAAAAATATTAAATTCTTAATGGGCCTTATTAAGATTATTTTGATCCAATTAGCTTGATGGTGGGGTAGTTCATGGCAAAATTTGATATTCAAGGGATACTTTAGAACTTTGGTGACTAATCGGTACTCAAGCATTAATATTTTGACCAATTAAAAATTTAAAGTATATTCTAGTACACCATGACTCATCATTTTTGACAAATAAAAGACAAAAACGCCCCATTGCCTTAGAATAGTGTTGGCCAAATGGCCTCCTATAAAGCCGAAAGGTAGGCTTTCATCATAGGGGCTCTCTCTATTTTTTTTCCTTATTAGCCGCCAGCCTTTAAACAATTTCAGCAAAAATTCCATAAACAATGAAAAAAAGGAAAAGCTCACGACATCCACAACCACCACATAACCATGGAGGCATGATATTGACAAGAAGAATAAGGTAAACGCAAAAGAAAAAGAAAAAAAAATTGAGAGGCTAAGATAGAGATTAAGCAAGCTTTAAGGTTTATTGTCAGTATATTTCCTTCACCTCTTTTTCATATCTTTTGCTTCATTTTTTATGTCATTTTAGCAAGCCTTTTAATGATAACCATGAACCTTGTAGGATTTATGCATTTCTTTGAGCTTATTTGATGTGGTTGTGTGGCTAGTGAGTCATTACTGTATTTTGTTGATTAAAAATCATGTTTCTTACCCCATATTTATTTGGGTAACTTGTATTTTAAGTCTTGATATTGTTGCTTCATCTTAATACTCTGATTTATGATGCTAGATATCTATTGTTACATGGCCAAATGTTGTTTGTGTTTTAATCACCAAATGCTTGTTAAAATGTCATGTTATGTGCGCTTAGCTATGCCTTGAGTGTTTGATATCATGTTTACTTTTTTAGTCCATATTATGATTGATATAATGTTTGTTTGATCTATACTAAAATCTAATTTCATAAAACAATCCCAAGTTAAATCTATTCTAACCTCAATCAATAGGAATTAGTATGGATTTAATGTTT
The DNA here is from genome assembly GCA_029448705.1 of Adansonia digitata. Classification (NCBI taxonomy): domain Eukaryota; kingdom Viridiplantae; phylum Streptophyta; class Magnoliopsida; order Malvales; family Malvaceae; genus Adansonia; species Adansonia digitata. The sequence goes on along the minus strand of JAQSVH010007240.1, from coordinate 9,741 downwards.
TTAATACATTGGTTCTCCAATCTTAGGGATATATCAAGTACAAATATTTAGGATCATGGTTTCATTTGGCCAAATAAATTCTGTTTTTAATAAAAAATAAAAAATGTTTTCAAATGCTTAATTTAGGCATTATTTTAAGCCTATCATCACTATTAGCGTGAATAGCGGATAATTTGGCAACCTATTCAATGGAAGCTGGATTGGTTTTTTTATTTCATCACCATGGACCTAAGTGATTGGACATTTGCATGTCTAACATTTTAGTGCCTGAGCATAAAAGCCTTAATCCGAAAAAAGTTCTACTTTAGTATTGGCAGCACAATGAGCCCTATTTAAAAAATTATTTTTGGACTCCAAATAATCTTTATGAAATTTTCTAGCATATTTTTTCGAACTATCTTTAAAATGATGCCTTGTTTATCCTAGGATCATTTTGTATATGGGAGTTATGATTTTTCATATATGTGCTATTTGGAGCCTGTAGAATCAATGATTCACATTCTGTTTGGATAATATAGACTAACCAAATGATTTTTTTTGGATATTTTAAATATTTTTCCCAAAAACGCTATAGAATTCCCTTTTTAAAAAGGTATCTTTTGTAATTTAACGATTCTGAATAAGTTCAAGATGATTTTTTGAAGTTCGCAATTCCTTTTTCCTTGCATTTGTTGTTGGTGCTGACTCAAACTCAAATTCAAAGTTGATTCCACCTAGAAAGAGATGTTCTAGGATTTTTAAAATATATGTTCATTAATCCTTATAGACCAATCTTTTCAACTAGATACCATGGGACGAAATCAAAATAAATTCAAAAAGGTGGATAGCACGATGCTGACCCTATTTTTGCTAAACTTGGGAAATTTAGTTACACTTTCCTAAGCCAACTTTTCTCATCAATCAAATGACTTGAAATATATTCAATGATTTTCCCTATGGATTAATGACTCATGACATATGTCCCTTTAGGCTCAGATCAAAACTCAAAATTGTTTTCAAACTTAATTTACATTTTCTTATTTAAAATGTCTTCTGATTTAAAATTTATTTTCTTTAAAAATCTCAAAAATTTTAATTTTAAAAAATCGCTCAAATTTTTTTTTCAGGGGATACTCCAACCCTGCTTTTTTGAGGGCATTTTCTAAATCTTATTTTCCTCAAAGGATTTTTCAACCATATTTTCTCTAAGGGGATACTCTAATCCTACTTTTCAAAAATACATGAAAATCTAAGTTTTCTCTTTTTGAGCATCTTTGGACTTTTTATCAACCATTTTCTACTAAAATGACCTTTAGATCCAAACATGTCTCAAAATTGTTAATTTGGTTATCCTTCAATAACTAAAGTCAATTATGAGATACGTCTTGATTTTCCCTCCTTTTTGTTTTCATGTTTTCATCTTTAACACAACTTTTATTATATTGCTTTATGTCTCACTAACCTGTTTCTCTTTTGGATGGTGATTTGCATTCATATTTTCAAAAACCCAAATTTTATTAAACCAAAGGCAATTTTCTACATCAATAACCTTCTAGTGCTTGACGTAGAGTATCCTCTTCAAAATTAATCCGGATCTTATTTTATCAAATCCTTTGTGTTTCCCCTCCTTATCACCCAAAAAAATAAAGAAAATTGAGACTTTGATAATTTATGGCTAAATGGTACTAATTTTAGGCGTCATGGGGGTGCTAATCTTTCCCCACGCATAATCAACTCTTGAACCCTTACAAACAAACTCTAGTATATGCAGTCCATAAAATCAATGGTGCAAGTTTTGTAACTTAAAATCCCTAGTTTTAATAGGTATCCTGTCATACCTAGCCCAAAATGATCAGTGGCGACTCTAAGTTATTGCCATTTGGTAATGGCCATCCAAGATCGGTTAGATGAGCGATTCATCCAATGGTCTTCTTATCAACTTTCACCCTATCGTGCCTAATTCAAATCCTCATCAATGGATGATTGAAAGGCGAGCACCATCTCTCTTTTGTCATTTTTTTAAATCATAACATGTCACACAAAGGGTACGTTGCAATAGCTTGGTGACTTTATTAGGGAATTTATTTAGAGAGTCAAGCATGTATCTAGCCAAATTTTATCATGGTTCTTGGATTCCCTTGATTTTAGTCATTATTTATTTGTAATCTCTTTCTTTCTCTATTTTATATATGATATTTATTTTCCATCACTCTTTATGTTTTTGTACTTCTTACGATTGCTAGGTTTTTCTTTTGCCTCTCTAAAAAAGAAGGATATGATAGTTTCATTAAAATAATAATTAAAAGTGTATAAAAAGGTTTGGTTGTTTCCTCAACACACATCACGCACTAACATCTAATTAGACTCTCAACCATTCTTTTTTTGGAGAGAGAATAACACCTTTATTAGGCAGAAGTGAGCTAATTATCCTTCAATGGTACCTCTTCTTTACTTGTAGGCTAGCAATACCTTTTGGGGCGTAAAGTTCCTATGCTCTTATGCTATCTTTTTTATCTGTATAGGCATAAAGAAATACATCCACTAGAATCGAACCTGTTTTGCTAAGCATGTGATAGGCCTAGGATCAGGGCGCCTCGACTATCCCTATAGCACAGAGGAATGATTTGGGAACCTTTTAGAGTCAACTTAACCCCAGATAATCATGCATAAGAGCCAAATGATGTTAGGCCATACCAAAGTGCTACTAGATCGGCCTGGAAAATAAGACACTCAGGGAAACACTTTTCACTTATTACTTCTCTTTATCATTTAGTTGTTGTACAAATGATAATGAATGAACATCATCACTAATACCTTCACTTTCACCTTGAATTATGTCATTCATTGTAATAATACTATCATGTCATTAAGTTGTCCGATCGATGGCTAACGCTTTTGTCTTTTTTCAAGAGATAATATTCGAATATCGTCACTTAGCATACTTTTTGAGGTTGGTATTACCTCTTAGGGGATCAAAGCTACTCATGTAAGTTGTTATGCTGCCTAATCAATGGCTTAGAGTAAGTTAATCACTAGACGATGATAAATGAAAAGCTTACATCCTTATAGGTTTCATGCTATCTCGATAAGAGCAAACAACTGAACATGCCATCATGCTGTTAGATCAATAGCTTGACATTAGCTTCTAATTGTGCAATGATGAACAAATCGTCATTGTCTCAAGCATTGATTTTCATCGCAAAGGGATGCTTATGTCCCAAAGGTACAGGTATGCTATCCAAATAAGTCTAGGTTTGATGGGCAAAGTATCTGTACCCATATTTTTTCCATGCTTGGCTTAAGGCACCATGATACCTATAGGAACTTTTAATCTATTATTTAATTCTTGTCTTTAATACGTTACTAACTTGGTGTTTTTTATGTCGCTGTCTTTGCTACAGGCATCATATCATTTCATATCATTTTAGGACAGTTGGCTTCAAAGTTACTATCTATAAATAAGTATCTCATCATGGCACAAGCATTGGCTGAAGGGTTTAAAGACTTTAAGATAGTGAAGACCAAGTTAAAAAAGGAACATAGAGAGAGTGGGGATAGTCTCCGGCTTGGATGTATCTTAGATATCCCAAAATGGGCTGAAATGAATTTTAAGCAACTCGACCTCTAAAAGTTGAAAGAAGTACATAGTGGTTAGGATGAGACTGATAAAGCAATCCCTGCAGAAGATTATAGGGATATTACTTTATTGATTCAAGTTAAAGTCAACTTTAGATTACTAAATGCAATGGTACAATTTTGGAATTCCTCATATAGTTGTTTCACTTTCAACGAGCATGATTTGGTCTTTACCATAGAAGAGTATACAGTCATGCTTAATATCAGAAGGGCCTAATTCAACAAAATTTACTTTAAGTCAACAAAACCTAAAGCCCTTAAGAAAAAGTTGGCAATATGATTAAAGTCAGAGAATAATGGGTGGAGTCATATCTAGTCAGATTGAAAAATATTGTGTATCTCACATGAGACAATTTAAAATCTCCATGAATACTAGTTAGACAACAAAAAGATATAGACCGCTTTCACATTAGCTATGGTCTAATCATTTTTACATAGGCTTTGGGACATAGAGGTTGTTGTGGTAGATATTTGCTCAACACGAAGTTATGGCATTAATCCGGCTCCTACTATTTTAGTGAAGACCATCGAGTCCTTAAATTTTAGGAGAAAATAAGGCAAAGCATGCTTTATCAGATGCTTATCAATGTTCTATGTATGGCTCCTTAATTATTTTTAAGGTGAAAGAATGCTTATCTATACGTGCTGAATTTTAGTCTTCCCACCAAGTTCTTAGAGCAAGAGTAGCCACAAGATACCATCAAAGATTAATGGATTACAAAGTTTCAAGATTTGAATACTAACAAAGTAACTTAAATAGTTCCATGGATCATTCCTAGCTTGATTATGTACAAATACAAGCCATTTCATTGAGTGTCTCTTAATAGATTATGTGGAAGTATCGATTGCACTTCATTCATGGCTTTATAGAAACTTGATTGTCGATAGTTTGTTCCCATCACTTACAAACTTTGTATGCTAGATTTTGAATATAAAGAAGATGGTTACATAAGTAAGGTACAAAATATCTTTGGTGCATAGCGATGAATTAAATTGAAAAAAAAAAGAAAACAATGGCTCGATCTATAAAGATTAGATAGTAAGGCATGTTAATAAACCATACTATTGCCTACTAAAGAAATCCTTCATGTACCGATAGTTAACCATCCATCTAAGATTGAGATCATGAAGTGTGAGTCTGTATAAGAAAAAAGTTACTTTTGCTAAAGAAATTCATTAGTTGCAAGAAGAAAAAAGTCAATGGGATCTTAAGTGTCAAGTTCAAGAAAGGTGGATACGCAACCTTGTTAAGACAAAAAATGCCATCAACGAAGATCTCCAGGACATAAAAAAAGACTACATGGCACTTCATAAGGCAAAGAAATACCTAGGAACTAGCAAATTCCCAACCGAATAGAAAGTCGAGCTTATCTTTCTTGCCAATAACTCAAAAGCTTAGAAGGCTTAAGCAAAGATTGCTGTAGAAAAACTCATAAGACTCACATGATTGCGTTAGTTTATAAAGAAAAAAGCAAAAGCTTGGCAGGTCAAGTACAAATTCTTCAAAAGGGAAAGGTTGAGAATGAAGCTTTGGCTTTAAGGGTTTAAAAGTTAGAGCATGCCCTTCAAGTCCAAAAAGATCAGGTTGAAAGATTGTCAAGATTGTCAAGGATTTTTAAAGAGTTATGCCGTAATTGGACTTTAGTCGACCAATCTCGATCGAGGTATAAGGAACATCTTTGAAACCTTATTGAACAAATCCGTATGGTTCAAGCCAATGCAGATGACATGGTTGAATTAGCCAAATCTATGGGGCGAGACTTCATTTTCATAAAAGATAGTGGATAAGAACTATTGAACTTTCTAGAACTTACAATCAAATAATGTAATAGCATGCAATATTTTCAATTTTGATTACTTTCAAACATGATGGGCTGTAACTTATGCTTTGTCCAAATAGAAGACATTTATTCCTGAGCTTTTGCCAAAAGTTTAAATGTTTCCTACATTTGCATACATGATTTAATTTGTTTAATTATGTTTTTTCCATAATATTATCATGTGCATATGATTTTATCTTTATTCTTGCATGCATCATCCTCATCATATTAATAAGTCAAATCCAACATCAATCTAAAGTGCAAAGGTCTTTAAAACATAAAACTGAACACCCAACATCGATATAATACCCATTTGGATCGAAAGCCAATGGAGAGGCATCACCATGCTCATATCAAGAGGTTTGAAATTATGCATCAAGAAGCTTAAAAGCAAATGCTTCATAAGACTAATGAACTATAAAACTAAGTTACTAAGTTGACAAAACTGCTAGTTGCTACCCTAAAAGATAAAGAGCAAACAAATACCATTGATAAGGGTAAGGAACAAATAATCCTCAAGTTAACCTAAATGAAGTGGTTAAAGTCACCAACACTTCTAAAGAAGCATCTAAAGAATAATTACCCCCAATAGCACTAATCCTACTTGCTCAACTTTTTATCTATATAAACATTATGACTACATCACATTTGGCTTAGGAATATCATGGCATGAATATGGGATCGTTACTGGCAAATCCTTTAATTCCACACCTCGATGAGCAAATAGAAAAAGAAAAAGTAGTCAGTTCAAAAAGTGCTAAGATTGTAAAAAATGAAACTAAGTACAAGTTATTGGTGAGATAAGTAATCGATTTAGCAGTAAATGCCTCAAAGCTATAAAAGGGAGCAATAAGTTTAGACTTGTGGATGTCAAATCCTTAGGCCTAATGTCAAACCTTGTTATCTAACCCAAGTTCAAAGTACCATATTTTGATACATACAATGAGACCATAAACCCTATTTCATACATCCATGCGTCCATTGGAAGATTGCTAGGCATGAAGATGAGGAGAAACTATTAATACACTGTTTTTAAGACAACCTAACTAGAGCAGCTACACAATGGTGTAGACACCTAATTTTGTGCGAGCCTTTTTCCTTATCAGTTTAAAAATATCTAAAAGACAAAAGTAGGCACTTGTCCCAGTGGAGATAAATTTTCCTTAGGGGAATGTACATTTTCAAGACCTACTTAAATGTACTTAAATGACAGCAGGTGCACGTGATAAAATTAGCACCATTTCAAAGGTTCTAAAAGCAAATCTCGAATAAAAAATATGAATGTCAAGGTAAAATAATTAACTTTTAATTTTATACTTATGAAATTTTGAAATATGTTTCTGCAGATGTTACTACGGTTAAACTTCCCATTTTTAAGATTTTTTAAAGATTTTTTGTTAAAAATGGAAAGTTGACCATCATATATTTTTATCTACACCAATGTGGTATTTATGTCAATATGCACTCAAAAAAATAAAAAACAATCAAGAAAATTTGTATTGACATTTTATACCACAAGGTGTCAAGTTTATCATTTTAGTAATTTATTTAGAATTTCTAATAGTACCGTGAGTATCATGCTCGTGAAATTTTTCTCAGTGAAATTATTTTGGATTTCCGATTCCATCTTTACCACTTTGTAAACTAATATTTTGAGTAATATGTTTCATTTAATTTATTTTATATAAGTTTCAATATATTTTTTGAAAAAATTTCTCGATCCTAAAATACAAGCTTTCTTTTAATCTATAAAATTTTTGGTAGAATTTTCTCAAGTTTTGAACTTCAAAATTCTTTAATACTTTTGTTTAATCACCATTAAATTAATTTTCAAATTTCATTTTATTTTATGAGTTTAGAATTTTTTTTGAATTTTTCTGTTTTCAAGATACAAAATTTTCTACTCCATAAATTTTTTTGAAAGGAAATTTTTGACTTTAAGATTTTTAAAATTCATTAAATTTATATTAAATCATTTTTTTTAAATTTAAATTATTTTATTAGATTTGCATTTTTTTTTCAAAATAACAAATTTCTTCCATAAAGATTTTCTCATAAAATTTTATGAATTTTTTATTTTTATTTTTTTCTTTTTTCTTTCTTCTTGCACATAAGACTTAAAAAAAAAATTTTCTTGTATGATCCAACACTTGAAGTCTTCATAAAATTTTTAAATTTTTTTAATTTTATTTTGGGCAAAATCTCCTTAATGGGCCTAAAAACTTAAACTTTTGCAAATAAGCCTAATAAGCCTAATCATTTCTCAACAAGCTCAATGACCTTACCAAGCCTATTTTCTTGATTTTCCACCAAGCCCATTTCATTCTCTACAAGCCTACCAAGCCCATCTTAATGTTCAATTTTCCAACAAACTCTACTAACTTTTTCTTTTAATTTTTTTATCTATTTTTATATCAATTTTTATTCAATTTTTTATTTTTATTTTTATTTTTATGTAATTTTGATTAGAATTTCCATATGATTAAATTCTTAATTAGATTTATTAAGTGGAATTTTGTTGAGTACATGAATTTTAATTTATTGTTATTTGTTTATGGAATTTCCAATAAGGCTTTTTATACACCCTATTGCATTTGTTTCTTTACTTCTTAGATTGTGTTTACTTGTAAATTCATAATGTAGTTTTGCTTTTACATAATTAGTTTTATAATTTGCCATTTTTAATTATATGAAACCTAATTTGGTTGGAATTAAATTCCTTTCCAATTGATTTAGTTTCATTCCAACTAATTCCATCAAGCTAACCAAAATCATCATTTCACCTAAACTAGCATAATCATGACAATGGAAATGGTGGCTTGTAAGAAAAGATGACAAAGGCATGGGCTTATGACAACATTTATTACTTGTCCAACCTAACAAGTAAACTATAACATCAAATAAATTAAAAAAAGGAAAAAAGAAATTTTAATGGAAAACAGGATGAAACTTTCAGCCAAGGAGGATTTTCATCCTCTTTGGCCAAATCCTCGCCCTATAAATAGGGGAGGATGTTATTTCATAGGGGGACGAGTATTTAGAGACCAAAAAAAGGTTAAGAAAAAAAGAAGAAAAGATAATACTAGAAAAAAATTTCAAAACTTTGTTAAGTAAAATCTCCACTTAAATCTTTAAAGTTTTGTTTGTTTCATACATTTTTCTTCTCTTTGGTGGGCCAAAAATATGCTTAAGTTAATGGATTTTTTTTATCCATGTTGAAAGACTAAGCATAATGGCCATGAACCAATTTCCTTGATTTTGTTTTATTTTTTTCTTCTTGTTAGTAAATTATTTTTCCTCATGAATCATGTTTATGTTGATATGATATTGGTTTTGGTGTTGTGTTTGTCATATATATGTCCATATATTTTATTTCTTTTAGTGTTTTCTTGTTTTATGGTGAAACCACATGTTTATATATTTATTTTTGTAATTTTATCATATAATGGTGCTAATTTGTGTTAAATAAAATATGAAAATGTGATTATTGACTTTAAAGAAATTGATGGATAGATTGTTTAGGTGTTGGCTGAAATTCAAACTTGTATATGTGTTTTTGTGGTCATGTTGTAAATATAAAAGTTTAGAGGCTAATTCGTAAAAAAAATAAAAATTGAAAAAAATTTGTTTAGACCTATATGCTTGGCCAAAGTACATTTGCACCCTTAAGAGTGTATTTTATGCATTTATCAAGTTAAAATACATTTTTTTTAGTTTTAAGGTCTTTTTGTAATTTTAAAAAGTTTAGGGACTTTTGTGTAAATATTGAAAAATTTATTCTAGGGGCAAAAAGAAGTAGTCAACTCTTGCTTGTGATTTTTTAGATGACTTTTGTGATTATTTTTATTTATTTGAAGCTTAATTTTACATTTTAATCATGTAGGGGCCAATTTGCAATTTTAGGAAACTTTAGGGACTAGTTTGCAAATAATAGGAAGTTTTTGTTTTATGGTCAAAGAATCTGACCGAAAGCTTCTTGGATAACTTGGAAACTGATTTTAGGTATTTCATATCATTCTTTAGGTAGTTTTCACGCTTTAGGGGGCATTTTCTAGGTTCGTAAATTTTCGGGACTAGTTTGCAAATAATGGAAAATTTTGTGTTCTAGTCCAAGGTGTTTGACCAAACCTCCATATGGATGTTCTTCATGATTTATATGCTGATTTTGACTGATTAATTATGTCTTATGATGATTTATTTATTTATTTTTTACTTAGGTACCTAAGTGTAAATCAAAAAAGTTTAGGGACCTTTAGGGAAATCTAGCATTTTTAGGACAAAATGGTTATCTTTAGCATGAAATCAT
>JAQSVH010007188.1:0-12189 GCA_029448705.1 Adansonia digitata | reverse complement strand
TGAAGGTCTATGACATGTTTATCCTCTTTCGTTGACTTGGCAATCATGTCATCAACGTAGACCTTAATTTTTTTGCGCATCATGTCATGGAATAGGGCTACCATGGCCTGTTGATACGTTGCATTTTTGAGTCTAAAAGGCATGACATTAAGGCAAAATATCCTCCACATGGTTACAAAAGTTGTTTTCTCCATGTCTTCAGGTGCCATCTTGATCTAGTTGTAGCCTGAGAATCCATCCATAAAAGAGAGCAGAGAATTTTTGGTCATGTTGTCTACTAAAGTGTCGATATGGGGTAGCGAGAAGTTATCCTTGGGACTACCTTGATTCAAATCCTAATAATCAACACACATTCATACTTTGCCATCTTTTTTTGGGACTGGGACTATATTGGCAATCCATTCTGGATATTTAGCTACTCCAATAAACCCTGCATCAAACTGCTTTTTGAATTCTTCTTTAATTTTGAAGAGCATTTTTGGCTACATCTTCCTTAACTTTTATTGGATTGGTTTGCATCCAGGCTTAATGGGAAGCTTATGGACCACTATATCAGTGTCTAGTCCTCGCATGTCTTGATATGACCAAGCGAATACATCACGATATTCCTAGAGTAGGTCTATTATCTTGGCTTTAGTTGTCAACTTTATTGAGGTTTCGATTTTAACCTTATTTTGATCCTCCTGAATACTCAGATTTATTACTTTCGTTGGCTCTTTATGGGGCATGATTTGCTTCTTGTCTTGCTCAACTGATTGTAAAAGGTCTGGTAATACAAAGCTTTCTTCAAAATCTTCTTCAGGATTGACTTTACTAGTGCAAATTGACTGTTCAAAATTAATCTTCAAAGACCCATCAAACACATCCATGTTACTATTGTCAGGACACCTAAAAGGGCGAAGAAATAAACATTACAAAAGGCACATATAGAACTAAGGGATTTGGATAAAAATGAAGGCAAAAGAGTAATGAAGACAAAAAAGTTAAAAGGTGGTACACAATATGGAATAATATATGCAAAAGTTATTTCATTGATAATGTTTGATAAAAAAATGCCCCTTACATAGGACATCTATCTGCCCTTGGGCGAGGGCAGGTAGGTTTTCATTTCTTGATGTTACATGAAAGCGATAGGAAAAGTGCAGGGGCTTTCATCATGACCCGGTCATCAAAATCAGGTCTTAGTGGAAAAATACAAATTTTATGGCTTGGTTTCTTGGAGATAGAGGTTGTTAAGTGCTCCGTTTAGGATGACCAAGACGTCTTCAACCTTTTGCTCTTCTGGTTGGCTTGGATCAATTCATCCTTTTTAATGAAATATCTCATAGAGAGACGGGACTAATTGTCGGCTTCTTTTCCTCCTCTCGACCCAATGATCATGCCATTTCCTGGTTGCAGATCCTTTTTTCTTGCTACTTTCTTGACTGTGCATTGGCCTTGAATCCTTAGCCTCTTTTGTTGGCTTGAGTGATAACCTGTAAGGCTCAGGCCATCCCTTGCAGATTATTGCCAAGCCCTTTTCTAGCATAGGAACCTATGCCAATAGTCATTTTTAAACTCAAGTGGGTATTCTTTAATAGGTAGGGTTTAACTATTAGCAATCCTTTTCCCACAAATATTGCATTAATTAACTCAAAGGATTGGAAGGATAACTCTGGTGCATCCTCATTAGGCTCGATGTAGATATCCTCAATGAAAGCAGTGGCAATATTTCTTCTTCAGCTCCAATGGTGACTACTTTGTCATCTATCATAAATTTGAGCTTCTGATAGAAAGAGGATGAGACGGCTCTGGCGGAGTGTATCCATAGGCAGTTGTAAGAAGGATTAATATCCATAACTTGGAAGTTAACTTTATATAGACATGAGTCTATTTGAATATTGTGATATTTCCAATTACTCCACGACATGTACCATCAAAAGCTCAGACTACAGTATGGCTACTCTTGATGTTGGACTAATCAATAGGGAGTTTGCTTAATGTAGTTATTGGCATAACATCAACAGCTGACCCATTGTCTATGAGTACTTTAGGAAAAATGTGTTCTTTGCAATAGGTTGTGATATGCAGAGCTTTATAACTGCCTCTACCTTCAGGTGGGATCTCATCATCAGTAAAAGAGATATAATTATCGGCAATGATATTGTTCACTAACCGATCCAACTTGTCTACAGAGACATCCGAGGGCACATATGCTTCGTTTAGCACCTTTAGTAATGCATTCCGATGAACCTCTAAATTAAGAAGTAGAGATAGCACAAAAATCTTTGCAGGTTGTTTGCTTAACTAGTCCACGATGTAGTATTCACTGTGCTTGATAAACTTGAGAAACTCCATGGCTTCTCTTTTACTTACTGCTTCTTTGACTTTTTCAAACTTGAAATTATTTGCTTGGGCTTGAGTGGTACTAGTGCTTGGAGATGCATCAACCTTCTATTTTTCTTGAGTTGAGGGAGCGTAACACCTACCGCTATGGGTTAGGTGACAAACTCCTGACAGTTCCATTACAGCAGTTGAAGGAGTTAGTTCTCCGATCATCACTACATAATTCTCATATTTCCATGAGACGGCTTTGTTGCTCTTATATGGTAATGGTTTAGGTACTTCCATAACTAACTTTGGTGTGGCTGTGGAAGAACTGACCTTGGGACTTAACTTGCTATAAAGAATAAGGGGTTAATTTCTCCCGTAAGGTGGCTACATGGTTTCATCTCCTATCATATTGATAGATTCAGTAGCAAGTGTGATCTGATGATAGAATTTTATATGGCCTTCATTCATCATTCTTTGAACCATAGACCTAAACTCCTTACATGTTTATAAGGTATGACCAATAATTGTATGGAAGTTACAGAAGTTGTCAGGATTGTCTTCTAATTTTGCTATTGTGTTGATTAACCCGGCCTGAATCAAAGCTTGCCAGACCAAAAACATTGGCATATCCTTATCTCCTCTATGCTTGCCTTTACTTCATATTTGTTCTTAATATCGATCATGTTTGCAGCTGGCTCAGTATGGTTTGGTACAGGATTGGCAATAATATTTGATCGCTGGTTCATCCCAAACTGCAAAACTTTTGAGTTAATTAGATTGCACATTTCGTTTGAAAGATATGCAGTTCTCAATGTCATGCCTTGCTACCTTAGCATGGTATTCACAGTGGGCATTAGGGTCGTACCATTACGAGTATGGTGGCTTTTTTTCTGGGACATAGATTGGGGCCACTAAATGATTTTGGAGCAAGGTTTGGTAGAGCTCCTTATAGGTCATAGGGATTGGATCAAAATGTTGTCTTTATTAATTTGCACCTCGATTGCCAGGTGCATTATTAGTTGCATGATTGGTATTTTAGTGAACTTGTAGAAGGTTAGATGGGATTGCAAAGGAGAGGTTATAGCGTTAATTGGCTAAGGGGGATGGTCATAAGGCGAGAATACAACATGTTTGGGTAGTGAGGGTCGGGTATTTAACGCCATTTTGGCTGAGATAAGCTAGCATAACTTAAGGCATTAGCCTCTATTCCTTCTTTTACTGGCAATAGGCTTCTTGCTTGATCCAGACGTTTCCCCAACTGATATTCTACCACTCTTAATGGCTACATTAATCATCTCTTCAAAAAAGACTAGGTTTGTGAATTTCTTGGTAGCATTTCCTATGAGCTTCTCGTAATAAAGAGCACATAAGGTGTGAATGAAAGTGACTGCCATCTCTTGTTTTGTAAGGGGAGGCTGGACTAGAGCTGCTTCTTCTTTCCACCTTTAGGCATATTGCCTGAAACTTTTGGTAGATCTCTTCTCAAAATTCATCAGGGAAAGTCAATCCGGTACCCAATCTGACACGTGCTGGTATTGATTTAGAAAGGCCTTAGCTAAGTCAGCCCACGATTGGATTTTCACATTATCTAGCCTGATATACCACTGAGCTACTGCCCTAGTAAGGCTATGCTGGAAGCAATGGATGAGGAGCTTTTCATCTTTCTCATACCAGACCATCTTTCGTAGGTACATTAGGACATGGACGAAAGGGTTGGTGGTTCCATTTAACTTCTTAAACTCTGAGACTTTAAACTTTGAGGGAATGACAAGGTTGGACACCAAATATAGTGATTGTGCGTCCAAAGCTCTAAACTTGTCACTCCCCTTGATAGCTTGGAGGTATTTTTCCAGTAGCTAAAATTTGTTCACTTCTTCTGCAGTCATGGTGGACTTTTGACCTTTTGTTTTCTCTAGTTTCTTATGGTCAAAGGGTTATCGGATCTATCGATGAACTCCTACGTTCATCCCTTAAATACCAAGAATGAATTAACCTGTCGCAATGGGATTTAGGTAGATAACTAGAGGTGGCTGAGTGGCAGGTGTAGGAGTAAGCCATTGTTCTTGTCTAGTTTCCTTTGGGCAGGTTCTGGATTATTAGCAGGGGGACTTTCAATATTGGGAGGATCATTCCTTGTTTTAGCAGTGCTGGCTTGCCCTTTTTCTTTCATAGAGGCAGTCATTAGTTCCATAAGTTTTGCGATTTGATTTTGCATTTCATATTGCTAACGAAGCATCTAGTCTTGTGATTCCTTAATCATTAGCTTAAGTTGCTCAATACAAGCTTCATGATCACTCTTCATGATTTACTTATGGCATCATGTGTTGTAGCGGTGCGTGATGTAAGGTTTCATGTTCCTGATTGATCTCAAAATCGCTTGCACTTTTATGGCCCAATTCTCATGTTAGACTTTTTAAAAATGTACTTATTGATGAGCATCAATGATGCAATGATGAGTTAAGATAAAGAATGATTGATGCAAGTGCAATGAAAAATGGTGAAATTAAATATGTATATGCATTGGAGACAATTGATTCTTGGAACAACTTCATCAATAATATCATTCATAGAGTCACAAAAGGGTTTTTGCTTTTTATGACATGATTACATCTAAAAGTATCTAACATGATTACATTGTGCAATCACACGATCAAGAAAACCCAAAAGTCATTGCTCAAGATCTCCAACAAGTACGATGTCTCATCTTATGGATCGAGCTACTTCAATCATGTCATCCGCCTTTCGTTGAGCCATCTGAACTTTTTTCGTGAGGTGTTGATGTTATTCTTGGTAGTTCAAACGTGCTTGGTCGATTGTCGCTTGCCAATCTAGTTCACATTGCTCGAAAGCCCTATCAGTTCATTGATATATCCTTGATGATCCTGCAGAGACTGTTCCAAATCCTGGATTCTGTGAATGAGGGCTTTATTTCCAACCCTGGTTGCTCTGGCATCTCACATTTGAGCCTCCGGTCTTTAATTCCTTCGTTGGTAGGTGGAAGCAAAAGCACGTGCCCTCGTAAACTTTTTTATGCTGGTTTTAACTTTCACCTTTGCTGATTCAACTCGCAATTAAGAGTGACAACTTCCATTTCCCATTCGATTGATGTCTTCCCAACACATCAAGATTTGTTAGCTTTTTGGAGTGTCACATAATCCTTGGTTAGGCTCTAGAGGTTATCTTTGAAGCGATCCTTTTCTTTAATGACTCGATCTATTTAACCACTCCTAAGATAGATATCCATTTCTAGCTGGCCCTTATCTTCTTTAAGTCGAGAGATTTCTATAGCAAAGGATGTTTTTTCTTGCTCAAACTCCCTCTTAAGTAGCTCGATCTCATAAGGTGATTCTTCTATTAGGATTTATGGTATCCCAGAGTTAGGTGGTGGCAATGGATCGTTGATATGGCAGAGTCTCCATTCTTCGTATCCAGACATGGTAGGGCTTCCTCTCCAATATCTTTCCATACAATGGATCTTCTTTGAAGCTTGGAAAGCTAACTGGACTTTCGCTTTACAATTGGGCTCTCCGTATTCAAAATCCCAATGTCCCAAGTCTTCAAAGAACGGGATCAATTGCTAGCACTGAAACTGATGCAATACCAATAGAGGAGCATAACTAGTATTTCCCCATAATCTCAAGAGCAGTACACAAATGTAGTCTCCACATCTATACACAATCGACTGAGAGAACACCCATGGGCCTCTCCACGTGATTTTTTCCTCCTTGATGTTTTGTAATTCTTTAACCCAATGCTTTTCTATCTTATCTTGATGACATTTTTCCTCTAATGCCTTGGAAAGAGGACTGATCTTGAAGAAGAAATGTTGTCTGACTCTCCCTTTCCTAACACAGAGATGACTTAAGGGCTATATTTGGAGCAATAGGGCACACCTGATAAACCTTCCTATTCCCGTTCTTTTACAAAAGCTGAAGAAACTGATGGTTTCAGCGATAATGGTAGAAACAGGGTTGATGTTGCAACATAGGCAAGAAAAGAAATCTATGACTGTTACCTCTACATAACCCAAAGTCTTCAGGAATATAACAAGCCCGTAAATTGCTAAAGCATAAACATCTTGAGCTTTCTTTTAATCAAAAAGATTTATCGTGCCCTCTTTTAAGCTGGCCCAAGAAATGCATCTGCTGCTCCATTTTACTTTGACGTGACTATCAACCCATGCTTCTGTGGCTCCAAGAATTTGCCTTAACCTCTTTTTAAACAGAAGAGGTGTTAGCGCTTTGCAGTAAATCCGGTCTGACTTGGCCCTTTCTATGTTGAGCAGAGCTATGTACTCATCAATGGTTGGGACTAAATCTTATGGGTTGAATGTGAAACATCTGTAAGCTAGATTCCAGAACTGTGTTGCTGCTAGCAACAAGCCATCATCTAACTAAACTTGAAAAAAGAGAGCTATATCCTTGTACTTTTTAGTGAAGGCTTCTTTCTCGTTGTTATCCCAACTATCCCAGACGTGCTTCAATTCCCGATAATCATTCTGACGAAAACTGACCTTGACCTTTTCATGCATTTCTAAGATGTAGTCGGGCTTTAGGATGTCCCCGTCTTGACGTTGGTGACCTTCTAACCATGTTATAACATTTTTAAATGACTCAATAGTGGAGATAAACTATTGCTCAATAAATGATGGCCCTTGCTAAACACTGAACCAGAACAATTGTCCTAAAATAATGATAGTTATGATGGTTATGATGAAATGATGCATGCACCAAAACACAAACAAAGGGAAAATAAGTTAGTGGAACATCTAGGAGACAAATGTAAGGAAATAAAGAATTTAGGAACATCAGAACAAAAAATTCATAAAATGTCTCAACCACGGTGGTAGGACGAGTAACGAGTAGCATTTCAACATACTAGGATGCAATCTGCCTTCATGAAGTGATGCAATATCTTATTTTGAAGGAAAAGTAACTGACCAGTAGTAATATTCGTTTACCACCATTAGTGCGGATACTCATTAAGCCATGACTTGAACAGTATAATGGCTTCTAGTATTACACATTATGAATAATGGTTTTTGTTCACTGTTGCTTATTTATACAAAGGTTAGCTGTCGTTTGGGCAGCACGACGCTATGCCTTAATAAATGATAAAAATGCAGATGCGAGTGACAATTGTATACTGATTATCACCTACATAATTATGGTAATTAAGAGTAAAGGTTAGGAATGTTTCCCCAAATGACCTTATTCTCCAAGTATTCTAGTAGTGTTTCGATATGGTTTGACATGGTTTAGCCCATAGGGCTCACTATATAAGGTTTAAGTTGACGCCTAAATATCAAACTAATGAGGATGAAATGAGACATTTTGCACATCAAAGGGGCATTAAGGCATCCAAATCTTAAACTACCACAACCAAAACCCATAATAAGGCATGATAATCCTAAGAGGGTGATGGAAACATAGAGAGCTAACTAAAATGATGAAGATGCTGAAAACAAAAAATACAAGTGATAGAGTAAGAAGTTATACCAACAAACTTCAATTTTTGGCCAAATAGTTGGAGCAGCAGAGATGACTTGAATTTCTCTCTTTTCCTTATTGTTAATAAGCAAGAAAAAGAGAGAAACAATAAGGTTTTGGTTCTGGTATGGATGAGGATGATTTTTAGAATGTCTAGAGGTTGAGAGTGAGTGTTTTAGGGCTATTTTTGGGTGCTGAGTAAAAAGCTACGAGATTTGGTTTTCTTGGTGTAGGAATGTGTTTTGGAAGCTGAAAATGAGCTGGAATCTAACCTTTTTTAGCTAAGATAAAGTGGTTTACTTAAACCAGCATTTTGGAGCCAATTTAGAGGTGTTTTTGGTTATTTCTCAAGGGGGATAAAGTGGTGTCGGCTTAGTGGCCATAAAGTGGCTGTGGGGAGCAACTTCCTGCCAATATGATGGACATAGGGTGGCTAGTTTAAATGCTGAAATGATTTTCTAGCAAATAGGGTGGCTGATGGTGATCTTAGTCAACAAATTAGGGAGTAGGGTGATCATGTGATATTGATCTTTTTTTATCTAATTTAGACTTCAAAAAAATGTTTTGATTAGTTCAAAAGTCCAAATTTGTAATTTGATGTAGGTTTTGATCTTTTTTTATGCAAAGAAATGAGTTAAAATCGAGTTTTTGATCAGTGGAGGACGAGTCAAAAATGCCCAGACCGTGGAAAATTAGCCCAGTTGCAAAAAAAATTAGCCTGGACAAAATAAGGTGTCTACACATTTGTTACGGCTATGGCCTTCATTCTTATAAAATCCATAATGCTTTGGTTGGCATCTCTCCCTAACGTCTATTTCATTATGAATACAACTTGATTTTGGCCGCCGACCTTTTGGATCTCTCCATATTTTTGGATTAGGACATAGTTATGGACCACTATATTCTAGCCAATAGTCTTAATGTCCCATGGGTTGAAACTCATGTTGGTAGACATTGGATATAGTTTCCAGTCTATAAACATTGTCCACATATAGTATGCAATCTATATGGACATGAGCACAAGCAGCAACAACATGCAAACATGGGTACCTTTGTGCTTGAAATTTTCCATAGTCACAGCATCTCTCATTAAGATTGACTCCATAGTTTGAAGCCACAACTCCTTCCTATGGGTTTTCTAACTCTTCAACCAAGAAAGATTGATTTGCTCACGTAAGCCAATGAACAAGTTGGGAGTTAGCTTTCCTTCAATTTTCTCGCATGACATTAGTGACAGTTTCGTAGTATGTGTGGCTTGCCGTTATCATTGCTATTTGCTCGTTCCCCATCTTAACAAATAGTTTAGCCAACCTGAAATACGTTGCTTGGACTAAAGCAGTTACAAGAACATAACGGGTTCCCTTTAACATTGAATTTATACATTCAGCTAGTTTTGTTGTCATATGTTCATAGTGTCTTCCTTCATATGATTGAGCCCATTTCTCCCTCGGGATCCTATTAATCCAATCGACCATTTTTGTATTTTTTGCATAAAGATTTTCATAATACTAGTAAAAATGAGGTCACCTAAACTCATGTGCTATTAAAATCATATGTTAATTTACGGACTTGTAAATAGCTTGTTAATAAAAATGAAAATTTACAAGGTTGTAAGAGATTAAATAATCATAATTATGAATACATACCCATGTTAACAACTTGCCAATGGAATTCCTTATTATTAAACCTCCTTATGAAATTAGCTGCAATATGTCAAATGCAATATACAAAATATGCATATGAAGGTTTCCATGCACTACTTGAGTCTCTGATGATAGATTTGATGGATTCACGTCAATCAAAAATCAAGCAAATGTCAGATTGTGTAACAACATATCTACGCAAATTGCAGAGAAAAAATGACCATGCCTTCTTTATCTCACCTTCCATCATTACAAAGGCAATTGGTACAATGTTTCGATTGCCATCTTGTGCAATAGCTAACAACAATTTTCCTTGGTATTTTCCATATAAGAATGTACCATCTATTTGTATAATAGTCTTACAAAATGGAAAGCCTTCAATGCAAGACTTAAAAGTCTAAAAAGTCAATGAAAAATACGTTTACCTTGCACTAGTAGTTGACCGTTGTATACAGGTACTATCTGTAATTCCACTATTATGCTAGGAATAAATTGTTGCATTACACCTAACCATTTTGGTAGATTATTGTAAGATTTATCCAAATTGCCAAACAGTCGAATAATTGTCTTCTACTTTACCATCCATGCTTTCTTATATGAGGTCATGTATCCATACCTATTATGTATCTCCATGACCAAAACTGAAATAGAAATGACTGGATTCACTTGGACCAAAGATAAAATGCATGAGCAAATCATGTTAGAATCTAATTTCACATGATCTTGTGAAATTCGTCCAGATGTACAAGTATGAGGGCCATTATATTTTTTAATCTCCCAAACTTGTTTTTTTTTTAACAACGTTGCCTTTATACTCCAGTTGCACCCCATGCCATATATTTTGCACTTACCGTGATACTTGGTTGGTGTAGATTCAATAACTCTATAATCTACGAAGTGCTTGATAGCTAAAAACATCAGCAAAATGTGTCCCAATACAAAGATCACTGGTAGATGAATTTCAGGTTGATGGCATATTGAAGGTATGGGCATATTCTGGAAATTCTGCCACGTGCTTTGCGTCCAAATTGAGGGTGCGTATATGGGATACAGGCTTAAATTGACAAAGAGGACCACTACCTCCAGTAGTAGATGACAATTGATGAACATTGATATTAGCTGTGACATCTAGGTCAGAATTATTATTGTCATCACTGTCATCAAATTCAGCATATTCTTCTAGCTCACTAAAGTCTCTAACATATTCAAAGTCAGGTCCAGATGACTGATCAGGATCGAGATCAACATTGAATGAACTTGGCCCTCAACTTTCCATTTTAACACCTCTACTTGGAGACTCTGTTACGTCTTTTCAGTTTCAAGAAATCCATTGTATGATATGTAATTTTAATATAACATGCTATATCAATGATCATAAATAATAAAAATAGAGATTATATAAAAAAATTTTGAATGATAAAAGTAAATATTGTACAAATGACAGTAATGATAAAAATACTTATTAAACAAATCATTACACATAAAACTTTATTGACGAAGGGCCCTTTCACGTGGTATTGAACAGTAATGTAGAGCTCTCATATTACGCGGTGGCAATACTCTTCATTCAACATTTTTAGTTTCATTGCCACGAGTAGTCCAAGTTTGACATCCTCAACCTCTTATTGTCATCACCGGTGCTTTTTCTTGAATGGCTTTTTTTTAGTGGCTTCTTCTTAAGTGGTTCAATCTTCAATATCTAAAACCTTAAACCTAAATCCACCACTCATAACCCTACTCATATCTTTCATACCTAAAAATGGATTCCAACTGCTGTAGGAGGCAGCACCTGCTACACCATAAAAAGGATTCAAGGTACTCGTACCATCACAGCTTTAAAATGGAGTACCAAATTGGTAGATGGTAGAAAAATATGCTGGACTTGAAGTCTGGGTCAGAAGGTCAGTATCTAACTTACTTGTCGGTGGCTCTGGCCGATAACACCTATCCTCATCATCATCCCTAGCATGGCTGAAAGAATGTCAGTGACTGAATGATAATTCAGGATCACATTCTGGTTTGGGATGACTAAATGACATCCTAGGTGCTTTAACATTATGAACATATGCCGAAGTAGGGTGCCTTATCCTCTGACTTACACCTGACGATGGGAAAAATGAAAGGTTAACCTTGTTCATAGAACCATCTCATGTATTCATCTGATGGCTCGAAATTGTTGTTTATTATTTCAGAACTAGATGCAATAAGTGTAAAATGGTTTTCCCAATATTGGATCCATTTTTTATGCTTTTTGGCCTAATTCTCTGCATGATTACCATGCATGTCAATTTTGTGAACTTTGTCAAGGTTCAGTAGTGTTTGAAGGATTAGGTGTTGCATCCTAAATTAACTTAGGATCCTATCCGCCTGGTGCAACTCTACGACTTGAAAGCATATCATTGCTGTATTTGCACGCCATATATGGCTACTTCTAGATACTTCCACTAGAGGCATGCCATTATCTCATAAGAACGATATGGCATCCACAAAAACTGTAACAAAATGTAAAAATTATTATTAGACAATATGGCATCAATTGGGTAAATGCACACATACTTTAATCAACTACTTTAAAATGTTTACCCTATCAGAGGTGATGCATTCAAGTCTTCCTTTGATACTTTCGAGCTTAATTAGGGTGAATCTATAATCTTTTCTACTGCACCATATGTTCAAATATATATCAAATTTTAATAATTTATATGTAAGTATAACCTCTACACTAATGCAATATAAATAAAGTA
>JAQSVH010007177.1:1249-12189 GCA_029448705.1 Adansonia digitata | reverse complement strand
GTATCGATACATTCAAGTAAAATTATGAAATTTCTCATATCTTTTGTCCCCGGATACCTTGGACTACGTCATTTGATGCCATATCTTCGCATTTACCTTTGATATGATCCCTAGGCGTTCTTGATTTCCTCAAAATACCTTTTTCATCGGGCGACAATCATCGCCCCCTTTTAAGCCCATACTCTAGATTGCTAAAAATTAGCCCAGACAAAATAAGGTGTCTACAACAGCCTCATGTTTTGATGTCACTAGATTGTTGTGTCCAAGTTGGTGAAATGAGATATCATCTGCCGACATAGACTCTTCTAAGAGATTATCACAAATAATGCAAGTAACTTGAACAATAAAACGATGGAAACAATTTACGCCTAGTTCAAGACCAAGCACCATTATTCAATACCTTACTATCTAAAAATGAATAGGACATTAGAAGCAACCAACCAAAACATTAAGAAAATAATCAAGAAAATGGCCAAAACTTATAAAGATTGGTACGAGAAACTGCCTTGCACATTGCATGCCTATCGCAAAATAGTTCAGACTTCCACTAGAGCTACCCCATTCTCTCTAGTCTACAGGATAAAGGTAGTCTTGCCCATCAAAGTTGTAATCCCTTCACTAAAGGTCTTAATGGAATCACAGCTTGAAGAAGCCAAATTGGTCAGAAACCAATATGAGCAACTTGACCTTATTGATAAGAAAAGAGTAAAAGCTATTCGTCCTAGATAGATGTATCAGAAGCATATGACGAGAGCTTATAAAAAAAAAGTCCATTATCATCAGTTTTAGGAAGGAGACTTAGTACGTAAAAAGATTTTCCTAATTTAAAAAGACACCAGAGGAAAATGGACCCTAAAGTGGGAAGGTCTTTATATGGTTAAGCAAGCTTTCTTTGTTGGAGAGTTAATTCTAATAGAAATAGATAGCAATGACATGCCCAACCCCATTCACTCTGATTCCGTTAAGAAGTATTATGGCTAGAAGGTCTTTCGAATGGAAATATACAAAAGCATCCTTATCTCTGGAAGGGTGACTTAAACAACCAAACCTTACCTTGTTTAAACTTAATCAGGGCTAATACTAACTTAATAAATCATCCTCCATCGAAATACCAAAGTTTGGCCCAACCTTTTCATCCTATCTTAAGTTTAGCAAACCTACTTCTACTTGATCGTGGTAAAAAGGGAAGTTGTCTACCTAAGCTTGGGGTAGCTACCATGGGGTAATCTGAGAGGTTTCTCAAAGAATAGCCTACACCAAGAAAGTTGGTTATTTGATAGAAGTCTTTAAAAGTACTCAACAGAATATTCTTGTCATTAGCATAAGAATGATTGATTACCTGAAAAAGTTAATCTTCAACTTTCTTTATATCTTCCAAAATGTTCAATGAATTGTGTTCCCCATATTCTAAAAATAAAATACAATCGTTTCATTTTTTGAATCTTCTATTTTATACTTATATAGCACATTGCATCATGCTTATCATATAATGGATAATGCTTGATAGATTATACAAAATTGATAATGGGATTTTTTTCTAGTATTACTTTAAAGAAGATAAAACTTCATAGAAAAATCTTCTTAATTTCAAAAAGCTAAGGATAGATTCTGGAACCACAACTAGACTTACCCTTCAAACTTTTACCATTTTGAGAAACATGATTAAAAATGCCCTTCAATAAACTGTAGCTAAAAAGTAGAGTCAAATCAATGATCTTTGACCTTTGCCTTCAAACTACATTCCTATTAATCAATTTAAACCATCAGATTCATCATTCCAGCATGTCAAGAACCATTTTGCCAAGTCTATTAGCCTATAAATACCAACTAACTAGACTTAAACTTCCTATTCATCAAAAGTCACCTCAACCTTTAGAAAAACCTCAACCATTCAAAAAAATAGAAGAAGAGAGCCTTCTGAAACTTTAGAGTAAAGTCAATAAACCTTAAAACACAAGACACCCATTAAAACTTAAAGATAAAATGTGATTCAAAACCTTGAAGCCAATTTGCAGGATTAGACTTTTAAAATCACCACCTTTACATCACTTAAACATGCACTTACATCTTCATGCATCATTCATACAACAATTAACATCCTTCATGTACAAACTCCTACCCATAAAAGTAAATTAGTACAAAACGCTACAAATTCCTATTTTCCAAAAGCTCAAAAAAGCTCCTACTAAGACACCTAGACTCATGTCTATTGGTCCACAAAACTAGTAATTCGAGTAAACTCCTACAAATTCGAGTCAAAACCCATATTAGCTGGCGCTTATTTAAGGGCTAAACCCAGGGAACTACAAAACTAATAGGGAGGTCAAACCCTGTAAAACTCATTGAGGTTTCTTATAAGTCAGGAATGCTGCCAACATACTCTACCTATCTTACCATAACACTAAACAGGTCTCTATTTCCCCTGTAGACACTCATGAGGCAATGTTGTACCTCAGACAAAATAGACTCTATTCTTCTTATCTTATTCCTAATGCTTAGCAAACGTTAAAGAGGGGTAGCTATAGACATCCTATTTTATCTGAGCTAAAATTTAAAGTATCAGAAGTCATCATCTGAGGCACTATCGAGGTCATTCGAGAAAGCATAGCTCAACTTCCCACCACTCTCGGCTAAGGTAAAGAGTTTAAGAACTCAAAGATAAGAAAAATCCATTTTTTGTATGCATTTCTTGATATATGGGCTTAAGGTATCAATACAAAGCTCCACATCATCCAAATTCCAAGGTTTTGCTATTTGTATCGATACCAAGGCTATCTGTATTGTAACTAAAATCATAATTTTTAGCCACCAAGTATTGACACAAGAGTGCATGTATCGAAACAACAAGTTGGGAATCAATACAAGCTTGCTGGTATTGATACACCATGCCTTGTATTAATGCAAAATTCAAAGTGTCAATACGTTCTTGGTTTTTTTTTTTTTTGTCTAACGTATTGATAAAAGCTTAATTTATCAATACACAAGGCTATTTTGGCCTAATTTAAAATATTTTCTTTTCTTTCTTACCATGACTTCAAAACTCAATTTTGGTCATAAAATTGGCCTCAAAAAACATTTAGTACCAAACATCACTTCATACATATCATGTGGATTTAATTTTTGGGCTCTAAACATTCGATTAATACATTTTGAAAATGCTTATTGAGCTTTGCATGAGGGCATTTCCAGAGAAAATCTAGATTTATGAAGTACAAACTTAAGACTACTCATTTTATCAGTGATGTATGAATTTCTTGGCCTATAAGAACAAGGTTAACCAATCAAATGCTGAAAGGTTTCACCTTGGTATAATGACTCACCATATTGTACATACCATAGGTCATCTTAGTGGCCAAAACTATCCATTAGATAATCCAATTTTTACTTAGCTGAGAAAAATCCCTTTTTTACATTGGCCATAAAAAAATTCAAGCTCTCTCAAATATCCCATTCCCGTAGGTCTCTTTCCACCTTTTCAAAAACCCTTCCAAAACCTCTTATTTTTCTAATCTCTACACTGACACCTATCCTTCATAGCTGCCATAACCAAAAGCTCTTTCTTTTCATTCTTTTCTTGCTAAATTCATAGCCAAAAAACAAAAAGGAAAAAAGTGAGCTAAAAGTTGCTGGAGTGCTGTTAAGAATATAGCTAGGAGTCTAAGCATCCATTGGGGTATATCTTTTATCTTTGCTTATTTTTATTTTCTGTTTTCCTTCATTGTCATCATTTTACTAAACCTCCATGTTTCCATGACCCATTAAGGCTTCCATGCATTATTGTGGCTTTGTTTATGGTAGTTTTAGAATTTTTTATGACTTCTTTTGGTGTTTCAATGGTGTTTTAATGAACTAGAATGCCAAGTTTCTTGTTGACATTAAAATAACCCTTGTTCTAGCATTTTTGCCATGTTTTTCTTCATCTTAACATGCTCATTTCATGTGGGAATGCTTAACCTATCATATTTAATCTTGACCCTACCTTGGAACGAATTGTCACTATGATTTCATTATTGAAGTGCATGGATAACTTGCTATTTTGAATGGTTGTTCATGTCTACTATTTTCACTTGGTTTAGTTCATTATATGTTTATTAAAATGTCTCTATGATGTTTGTTAAAATATGTTTTCAACGAAAACCCTAAGTTAAGTTTATACTAACTTTAATCAATGAGGATTAGCATGGATTTAATGTTTTCAATATATTGGTTCTCCAATCTTGGAGATATATCAAAAACAAATGTTTGGAATCATGGCCTCATTAGGCCAAATGAATTCTGTTTTAATCCAAAACCAAAAAATGTTTTCAAATATTTAGTTCAAGTCTTGTTTTGAGCCTATCATTATCGTTGGTGTGGATAGTGGATGGTTTGGTGGCCTATTCTATGAGAGTTGTATTGGTCCGTTACTTCACTTTCATAACTTCGTGATTGGACATCTGCATGTCTGACACCTTGACACGTGACCATAAAAGCCTTAAATCAAAGAAACCTTTGTTTTGGTGCTGGCAGCATAATGATCCCCTATTTATAAAATTATTCTCAGACTCAAAATGATTTTTTGGACTTTTTTTAAAATTTTGCCTAGAAAAGGGCTTCAAATTACCTTTATAATGATACTTTGTTTGCCCCTAGATCATTCTAGATCTAGAAGTTATGTATTTTGAAATTATAGCAACAATTCATATTCTGTTTGGGTGAATCTAACCCATCAAACAATTTTTATGACTTCTTGAATTTTTTCCTGAGAAGTTCACAAAATTCTCTTTCGAAAGAGGTATCATTTATGATTTAATGATACTAAAGGAGCTCAAAATGATTTTTCAAAGTTCACTACTCTCTAAACTCAGTTTTAAAAATTAATTCAGGTTATCTTTCCAACAATACCTCGTTTGCTACAACAAATCATTGAAGCAAGCTGAAATAAATTCGAAAAAGTAGGTAGCACAATGCTATCCCTGTTTTTTATAAACTTGAGAAAATTCACCTGGATTTTCTTAGACCATCTTTTCTAGTCATTTGAATACTTGAAAATATTCAAATAGTTTCCCCATGGTGTTGTGAGTCACGACATAGGTCCCTTTAGGCTCAATCAAAACTTAATCTGGTTTTCAAAATTAATTTCCATTTCCAATTAAAATATTTTCCATCCTAAGATTTATTTTCTCCGAAAATACAAAAAATTCCAATTTTCAAAAATTACTCAAAATTTTTTTTGGGGGATACTCCAACCTTATTTTTTTGAGGGGATTTTCCAACCCTATTTCCTCCAAGAGGATATTCCAACCCTACTCTTCAATACACATTTAAAATCCAAGTTTTCTCTTCCCAAGAATCCTAAGACCTTTGATCAACATTTTTACGCCTAAGATGGCCACTGAATCCAAACATGTTCTAAAATTGTCAATTTGATTATTCTTGAATAATTGAGATCAATTACGAGATACATCCTGACACCACTTCCCTTTTGTTTCCTTTATTCCTCTTTAATGTAACTATTATCATATTCTTTCATGCCTTACTAACCCGTTTTTCTTTTTGATGATGATTTGCATTAATGTTTTAAAAAAAAATCAAATTTCATTAAATCTGAGCCAATATTCTACGTCAATTTCCCTGTAGTGCTTGACGTATAGTTTCCTTCTCCCAATCAATTCGGACCCCATTTTACCAAATCCTTTATATTTCTCCTTCTTCTTAGGTTGCATAAAGAGATATTAATTAAACTTTTATCATAAAAACTCAGATCTAATATTAAAAATTTTGCGTTCATAAGAAAGGGATTATAGATAAAAAATGATCGCATGAAAAACTGAGAAAACTGAGACTTTGATAATTTATACCTAGATGGTACTAATTTTGGGCGTTGTGGGGTGCTAATCCTTCTCCACACGTAAGTGACTCTTGGACCTTTTAAAATGAACTCTGGCATACGTAATT
Organism: Adansonia digitata; assembly: GCA_029448705.1. Lineage (NCBI taxonomy): Eukaryota > Viridiplantae > Streptophyta > Magnoliopsida > Malvales > Malvaceae > Adansonia > Adansonia digitata. The sequence continues at coordinate 6,252 of JAQSVH010007177.1, read as the reverse complement.
TGCAAAATCAGTGGTTTAAGTTTCGTAACTCAAAATCACCAGTTTTAATAGGTGTTCAGTTATACCTAGCCCAAAATGATCAGTGGTGACTCTAAGTCATAGGCATTTCATAATGGTCATCCAAGATCGATTAGATGAGTGATGCATCCAAGATCTTTCCCTTGATTTTCACTCCATCATGCCTAATTCAAATATCAATCAAGGGATTATCCAAAGGCAAACTTCATCTACCCTTTCGTTTTTAAGTCGTAGTATCACAAACGCGTATGTGTGTGCATATGGGGGCACTTTGGGACAAGGATGTGCTCTTGACACCTTGGAAAGCAAGATCATAGCACCCACTAGGCTTAATGCGAAGGTAGAATCTGCTTCTCATGAATTAACAGTAAATAATGACATTGTTGTTGCAATAGCATTGAACCCACAGAAGCTTAGAGAAGATTGGCCAGTGCTGCTTGAGAATATATATATATATATATAGATATATACATACACACACACACACATATATATATATGCATTCATTCGAGGAATAGCATTTCATGGACTTGTGAGTCTGTGTGAGTAATTGATTTGGTAACTTCAAGTCCGAAGGTTCCCAAAAGGAGAATAAATTTTCTTGGGTATCAATGATACATTGGATACTCTTTCGTAGCCTTCTTGATCGGGGTACTGTCTTTAGCATAAAACTATGCCTCTTAAAAGATGAATTGGAAGAGGGCAGAGTATTATCCATAACACCATACTTAATGGCAAGTTGGCAACTAAACAACAGGTACAAGGAGAAAAGCAAACCCATATTTGGTTGCCCTGTTGTACCTTTAGCATAATTTTTGTTCATTCAATTTTTTCTGCAATTTTTGTAGGCCCCAAGGGAACATTTTTATGACAGTTTTGCAAGAATAATATCTTTAGCTTAGTAGGCTGATAAAATTGCATGATGTAAAGTTCCAATGTTTGTAACTGCAACACTTAAATCCAGTTGGAATCTTAATATCAAAAGTTATGCTCGCCTGAAAGTTCTAGCTATTTCTACCCATAACTCTGAAAACTTTTCTATGAGCTGATGTCATATTTGATAGCATTAATCTGGGAATTTGCTGCTGTTGTTGTGTGTTCTTTTGATTAATTTATTTATTTTTTATGTGCTTTCTTTCATTTCTTTATGTCACAGCTTCTCTTTTTTTGAACTGATTAAGAATAGCTTTATCATAGCATGCTAGCTGCAAGTGTACATTAAATACTCAGGCTCATTGATATTGAGTGAAAAATAAAATTTCCATCAGATTTATGCCTCTGGCTTCCATTTCTTCAACTTATATGATGAGTTATGGAGGCAAACATATACTCCTAACTGTTCTGCATATCCCAACCCCTATTGATCTGGTGATTTATGGAGGCAAATATACACTGCAAATTGTTCTGCGTTTCCCAGCCACTCGTTTGATCTGGTGGTTACCTTCCCTAGTGGTAAGGAATTAAGGCCTATTTTCTCCTCATAGTCAAATTGCTGTGCATCCTATTAACCCTGAGAGTGGATCAATGTGACTGTGTTCTCCTTTTATTTATATGAGTTGTCCTCGAGAAGCCAAGGGATATGATACCCTATAAACATTCATTGCCATTATGTGTGATGAAAGTCCAAATCGTCATGATCTTGGAGCTGGCTCCTTGGGTTCCTACTTTCCAGTATTAATGGTTTGAACTCTTACATGATCTTTTCGAGGGCTCTATTTAAGGTAAATCTAACTTTCCGTTGTTTGAAACTGTAGCTAAAGGTTTATTACATAATGGTTTTCTTTGATTTGAAAATATGCCTTTCTTAATTATGGTTTAAGTTAATTGGGCTTGGGAATAAGTGTCCGACGTGAGTATACTTGATTTGTTTAAGTGTTTTTTTTATATATTTGAAGTATCATACTCTTATACATATGTCTAAGAATGTGTCGGACACAAGTGTTAGATAAAGTATTTAGAGAAAATGAGAAGTTCTGATAACATTGACTATGGCTATTCTTTTTCTTTTATTGATCTATGACTTAAAAAGTATATTTATTTTTAACAGTCTCCATTTTCATCTGCTAAAGTTCATACATTGAGTCGCTGGTTGTGATGGTTTTCAATTGCTGAAGTCTGTACATATCACTTTTGTTCCCCAGTGGAATTAAACTATTTTAATTGCATTATCCACCAAGACACACATATCTGACAGCTGCAGGTACACCACTGAGTGAAATTTAGCTTACTGATGAAGAAGCTATCATTGTTGTAATTTGATTACAATTCATGACAAAGTATCACATATATACAAATGACAATCATTTGAGAGCATTTTTTTTTTCCCCCCAGAAGAAGTAAGTGATACATCATCTTATATTCGATTTGAACATAGTTGCAAACGGCTCTGCATCATGCCACTGCAACGTCGGCCGTTGGGTTCTAAAACTATGATGCCGATGTCAAGTTGCAGGACACTAGGAAGACACTATTATTATTATTGTTATTGCAGTAGTATCCAGATAGTCTCAAGTTAGGCATGATTTGTGGAGAAGGATGAGGGTGGACTGTGGTTGGAAGACCATACAAAAACTCTCCAGAAAGGTCGTTGCTTGCGCTTGGGATTGTTAGCTATCAGCTCTGTTTCCAATCTACTCAGGATCTCCCACATCACCTGCACATCTTGGTATCCACAAGTTTGTACATCATCATGAAGCTTCAAAAGCCCTGCACCTGCATCTTACCATCACCACCATGAATATAAAAAAAGGTTAGCAAGTAATCTTTAATCTTCTTCTATGAATGTTTTATCATATTCCGTAAAAGAAAAAACAACCCAAACCACAATCAAGCAATGTAAGTAGAAGCAATCCATTATCCTCCTTTTCCTCTTTTTTGAAGCCTGAAGACCTGTTTGGCATTAATTGTGATGCTCTTAGTTGAGTGGTCCTGCCACAAAGATCAATTATTGGCCAAACATGACCACTAATTTTGTGACTAAAAAATGTGATTTATGTTAGTTTTTAGGCTATTGCTAACTTTGCACTAAAAAAATTTAAATTCAAATCATTCAACTTATGCCATTATCCGATGATATCTAAGATATTTAATATATTTAAAGTTCAAATTTTAACATCAATAACTTCTTCAATTTTTTTTTTTTTTTTGTTTTTTAACCTATGACTTTCATATATATAATATCAAGTTGGACTAAGAAGTTGATCCTAACCTTTCGGCTGCATGGGCCATCAAGCCATTGGTTACCACTTAACATTGTAAGAGTTAAGCAAACCTTTGAATTAAAAAAAAAAGGTCAAATTGATTCTTTTTTTCTTTTCCACATGTGCCAATCAAAGACGATATCAGTCTTTTCCTTGAATTTTTAATTGCCATACCGTACAAAAAAACCGCAGAGGAAGCTATCTATGGGTTCATAGTGGACGCCATCAGTTTGGTTTCATCATATCAATTAAATTTAGAACTCATCTATAAGAAGCTTAGACATACTTTTGTATCTTTAAGTGGACATAGGCAAAAGCATAGCGCACCATTAATTGAATCTTTCAAGCTGTTTTTCCTTTATTTTTATTTACTTAGAGAAAAAAAAAATGGTATTCAGTTCAATATGAATATTACCGTTTTGCAATATCGTTGATAATAACATGTCACGGCCACGCCAATCCCCTTTTTTTTTTACACTGATTATTGAAATAATTTTCATAATTAATAAATAGTATAATTTTTTAGGAAAATATATTATTATTAAAAGTTTTTTTTTCTTATATTATGATCTGCTGGTAAAAATGTTGAATTTTTTATTTTATTGAATAAGTTTAATCTCTGACATTAAATACTAAAAAAACTTGAAGTAAAATAAAAAATTTTATTATTGTTGTTGTTGTTGTTGCGGTAGTAGTGGTGTGAATAATTGAATCTAAAATAAGCAAGATCTCCACAAAAGATTAGATGGGTGACTTTACTAAATATCTTCAATCAGCTTTTCTGGATCTTCCTTTTTCAAGATTAAATTAACTTTATGCTTAAAATGAGGATTTATTGTGTTTATTATTAATTTCATTGTCTGTCACAATTATGTATATTAGATTTGACATCTTAATACGGTGTGGCAATGATTTATTTCTGCTTGCCCTTGGAGTTGGATTTTAGGGGATGTATGCATCTATCATAAATGCAATTATAATTTACTTTAACCCAACCTTTCTCTTTATGTTACTTCAAAATCAACATTCTGTTCTTTTATATTTATATATATATATTTATATATATATATATATAAAGAAAGTCAAAATTTAAGAGAATTTGATGAAAATTTATTTTTAATACGTTTGATTGAATCATAATTCTTGGTAAAAAAATTAATTAAAATTTAAATATAAATAATTTTATATATTCAAACATTTCATTTAATCTTTTACTTTAAAAAATTATTTAAATTCTCACTTCCTCAACTCAAAATATATATAATCGTCAATTGAATTGGTTACACTATTAATCTTCAGGAAGTGATTTATTTTAACCTAAAAAAAAGTAATGAATATTTTAAGGCAGATTTCTTATCTAATAAGGACCTTTCATATTAGCGAAATCTTGAGATGACATCTGACATAAATGAAAGAAACAAAATGACAAAGAAAATGTGAATGATTAAGGGAAAAATAGAAAAGGAAAAGAAGGGACCACTTTATTTAGAATTAAATACATAAAATTCAATTAATAAAAAACCAATGAGCCATCTCTTTAATACTATTAGTACATAAATAGTATAATTCATTTTAAAAATAAAAAGAAAACCAACAAGAAGAAGAAGCTACTTCAGTTAAATGGAAAGAGAAGAAAACAAAGAAAGAGAGAAAGGAATCAAAGAATAAATTAACAAGGGGTTCTTTTCTCTGTACTCTAATCTTAAAACTCTGTTTTCTCTCCAAAATAAATTTCACCATGAAAAATAAAATAAAAAGAAAGTTGATTATAAATATTAATTAAAC
>JAQSVH010007144.1:0-12191 GCA_029448705.1 Adansonia digitata | reverse complement strand
ATAAGAATCATAAGGCAAATGATCCACAACACGAAAACCCAAATTAGCTTGCATATCTAAAGACAAAAAAATCGCACCTTTTAAGCTCCAATCTCTGGGAGTCCTTGAGTTCCCCACTGCCAAAACCTGCCACCCTTTAATCTTCACCATCTTTTGCAACGCATCAGACGGGTAACTCGAAACGGAGACAACGATCCATTGCTCTGATCTGAAATTAGCGTACGGTGAGGCCTTGTCAGCAATGGGTTTGATTGAATTCCAGTTGATTTGAGGGAGTGATAAGGAATCCATGGCGCGTTGGGTCTGGGATTGGAGGCAAAAGAATGAAGCCGTGTTGGTAGACGTATAGAGGAAGAAAAAGGCGGCGACGGTGGAGATTAGGACAAAGATTGTGATGATTCTGTAGAAATTTTCGGAAATCCATGTGGAGAAATCGAGGCTTTTGGATTCAGCGAACCTGTTTGCTCGAAGTGTAGGGAGGGTTCTGATATGGGAAGGTTTCGGAGATTTGGGAACAGCACGGTCTTGAACCAACATTTGATCTTTTGTAATTTGAAAAGCTAAAAAAATCTTGCTAGATCTTCACTTACGATCCTCACTACTCTCAGCTTGAATCATTACCTTAACTCCTCTATACCTCTGTTTTCTCTTAAAGAAGAAGCCAATTGTTTGCTTCGGGTGTTAGAATCTCTTCTTTTTTGCTTTCAATTAAGCCTTTTCTGTTCAGTGAAAGACTAAAAAGAAACAGAATGACAGTCATTCATGTGGTTGCCGACAGGTGCAAGCAAAGAGAGAGGTGGGTTTGGGTAGTCTTCAATGTAAAATAAAATTTATACGTAAAGCGACTACTAGTTGTTTGGTTTTTTGGTAGGTTGTTGTTGTCCTGTCTTCTTCTGAAAATCTTCTATTTTTTTTTCTTTTTCTATTATAAATTTCTTTTCTTTATGATTCTCATTTCGAGTACAATTATTCTTATATAGAGCAATAACTGGGAAAAACTCGTAATTTGTAGATTATGATTGGATGATTGAGCATTTGCCATTTGAATTGAGCCAAAGACTTTGGGGGAAGGTGAGGCAGTCTCAGTTCCCTTTGGCCTTGGGCCTTGTGGTATGATGATGACGGCAGTCGGCAGCAGCGGATAATTTAGAAGCCATTATCATAGAGGGCCACCCAGTTTGACATTTGCCTTAAAAACATGACTGAATTCTAAGTTTGATAAAGAGAGCTCGTTCTTATTTAACTGCGATTATGCGACTGGGTAATAATTTGGAGTAGGATAAGCTAACTACAAATGACAAATATTCATAATTTATATTTTTTAAATATTATTGTTTTAAAAAATAATTGAATTATAAATCTCGGATCCTTTATTACTTTTAATTTGAGTAAAGGGTCTTTTGACCTAAAAACAACTTCGAGTGATTATATTTTATTTTTATTTTTTTAAAAACTATTTTAATTTAATGCAAATGTTTACATATAATATAGTTAATAATATGATGCTTTCGTAATTTATTTTATGTTTAAGAATATATTAGAACAAAATTGTAGGACAACACAGGGAGGCCTTTTTTCCTTGTATTTTACAACAAACACAATGACAAATTAGAAGATGGAAAACTAAATAATTAATCAATTAAACAAGGGTGTTTGTTATGACTTATATTAATTAATTAATCAATCAATAAACCCTCAAATTATATATATTTATTAAAATCATCATCTTCCATATATACAATATCTTTGGAAAATCGCACAAAGCTGTTGGATTCATCAAATAGATTTGGGTGAACATGAATATTCTCCGGATTAGGATCGCCACATTAATAAATAATCATCCCTTTGTGAAACTCGATATTAAGAACCAATTGAAAAAAAAAAAAAAACAATTTCTTATTTGAGAAGAGATTAATCAAGTATTAATCTTGATTATCCAACAATTAAGTCTTTGCATTTTGATCAAATAATAAGAATAGTTCGCAAAACCGTTTTCATTTATATAAAGAAATGAATTTTATCATTCCTTGAATAAAAAGGTAACAGCTTTTAAATACAACAACTGGGAACTAAGGTTTGGTTAATATTTTATTTTATTTATGAATATATTTACAATTAATTAGAATATGCATATTCTTTTATTACAATAGTCTGAAGCAAATGCAAGAGATTGTATTAGTTCCACAATTTCCTTTTGCATTAATTTTTGCAAAATTAATTTAAATTTATATATATACATATACATATATGTATGTTAAAGAATTGATGAATAACATAATATACAATAGAAAATAATATAGTTGAATATATATAGATATATAATTTATCAAAAAATTTTTACGATTACACAAGTGACCGATCTAACGGCGGAAGGAGCTCAAATTAAATAGCCAAACTAATATTTAAACTAAATATTATTCAAAATATCTTGATATATTTACTAATAAAATTTTTAACGTGAAATTATATATTTATGTGCAGTTCAAAAAAAATATGAAAAGAAATAAAATGAAACAAATTATATATAATTGATTCATATGTTACAATATTATGTCGATATTTATATCTTGACATTTCTTATTACATAAAAACAGATAAAAAATACTTATATATATATTTTGCTTCAATATAATATAAAATTAGCATTATATAAAAAAATAACAACTTAAATTTATGCCTATAGTTACACAAGTTAAAAAAATAATAGAAATGTATATAATTAAATATATCATACAGAAAAAGGTATATGATAGTTGACCTTTTTTATATTTTCTGTGCTTGATATATGTATCATATTTAAATATGTATAAAATAAATATAATTCACCATATAAATAAAAAAATGTTGAGAAAAATTACACGTACTTATTTGAGCATATATCCATATTTAATATTCACCTAAATCCTCTCATCTCCAAACAATTTTCGATTGCATCATCTAATTACACCAGCTTCTTAGAAATTATTATAATAATTATTGTCTATTCAATCCAAAACTACTCTCTCTTCATTTATATTCCCACTGCTAAACAATCATTAACAGCTCTTATTACCATCAATTTCAAGATTGTTAACTCAATATCTTTGGCAGAGAAACATAAAGACAGTCCAGCTCTTTGCAGATACAGATCAGAGGCAAATAACCCGGTAGTTTTCATCCCTTGGCTTACATCACGAAAGGTTAAGGATCACCGTTGTAATCCTATATACCTCCATTAGTAGCTTAAATTCTACGTTACTCCGACTCTTTTTTTTGAAATATCCGTGTCGGACACTCATGTTCAATACATTTTTTCAAACATGAATATGAGATATGATCATCCAAATATATAAAAAAACTTAGAAAAAATTAAATATACTCATACCAAATACGTACTTATATCTGACTCACAACCAAGTCCGAGTGACAGCTTAAATTAACTAAAATGGCCAAACAACCTCAGCCCTTCAAAAACATGCTGCAATAACAAGATTCCAGGCGATTGATTATACAATGCTGCTCTCATTATAAAATGAGGAAAAGGTCCAAATGAAGCTGGTGCAACATAAAGAGTAGGCAAATGCCAGGGTGAAAATCACCAATGTTCTATTAACTATCAATCCAAATTATGTTTAAAATATGTTAGATGACAATCTTAACGAACCCAGGAAGACGTTAAAAAAATAAAAGCAGTTTGGTATTGTTTCACAAATATTTATTGAGATCTAGTATGACTGATATCATCCTCATATGCCTTTCTGGACAGATTGAGTTTGAAATAAAGAAAAAGGCAAAAAGACGACTTTTCAGAACTAAGGATGACTCCAAATGCAATGCCAGACTAAATAAAATTCCGGCACCACAACTTATTCACAGGGAATAAAAAATCAAACTGAAACCATTGACAAAACAGAAGCAAAAGTTAGGTCCTTAAGATTCAGAACCAGACTTAACAATGAAATTCTGGCGGCTGATGGGATTCATCACCACCGGTGGACCAGCAGTGCGGGGCCATGCCTGAAATTTTTTGTCAGTTTCTTCCCACCATTCCTTGTTTGAAACAGTGTGAGGTGTAGTCCCTGAGTTGGGGAGGAGAGAGAGCAATTCTTAAACCTCCGCAATAGCCAATAACAAATGCTTCAAAAAATAAACAGCAACTTACCTCCAAAAATCTTCTTCTCAGCAACAAGCTGATCAGCTGCATAAGCAATGGCAAATGATCCCAGAACAGAAGCAATTATATACTTTGCTGCCATTTTCAAGCTGTAAGACAAGAAGACATGGTCATGACAAAAATGACATAGTACTTGGGTGTGGCAATAATCAGTGTTGTCAAGGGCACAAGGCGCACTCTAAGCGATAGAGCCTTTATATTGCCTCGGGTGCAAGGCGCAAAAACAAAAAAAAAAAGAGCTCACTAAGTGAAGTAAGGCGCATTATGCATATATGTAAATATATGTATGTATAAAGTAAGCTTACGATATATAATTATGATAATAAACCCTAAAGAGTGGTCCAATTTATTTACAAAATAGGCATTTTTTTTTTTGTTGTCCAAGATACATGATGTCCTTCCGGTCTATGTCTATTGTTGAATACTCAAATATTGAGAAGTTGAGAGTTTGATACTATCCCCTTTCTTACTGGTAAAGGTAAATCTAATGAAAAAAAAGTTCAAAATAAAGAATTTAAAGAGAACTTTAATCAGGCAAGCATTTCAATGCCTATCGCCTTGCCAAAAAAAAAAGAACCTAGGTGCACCAGGGATGCACCTGCTTAAATATGCCTCGCCCAAAAGGGTTTGAGGCGTTTTTGTTGTCTAACGCTAAGGCAAGCGTGCCTAGGGGCACGCCTTGAAAACACTGACAACAATGATTTTCAGAGCACCAATCTGAAAGAAAAATTAGACGGAAGAAAACCCAATAGAGAACCAGAATACCAGTAGAAAGTCGTATGTTACAAAACTTATTGTCAAAAAAGAAAGAGAAACAGAAAAAAAACACTTACTAATAAGTAAATTATCAAAAGAACCAGAATATATATTCTTGGCCTGATGTATATTTCCATCTATGCAAAACCATAAACGAGAAGAAATTCAAATGACCTGACATTTGTAGTGCTAGTATGGTACTAGCGGCTTCAATCAGTATTCAGTACTTTTTACACCTCCCTCTAACAGGAAAAACAATAATGAATCCAATTCATATTATAAGACTCATGACATGCACAAAACATCAACTCAGAATGACATGCATCAACTCAGTGGCAATTTAAGCCGTTATTCAGGATTTGAGAACATTAATTATGTTCCAATAGTTTAGACTGTCTCAGAGTAACCATTCTAATCTATATCCCTCTTATCAATTTGTTATTTATCTTTTCCTTTTCGATCAATAACTACCCTCTTCTAACATAATGCAAAAGAATATCCTGTCTACTATCTCCCAAAAGGCCATCACAAAGAACTTCAAATAATCACCATCTAGAGTGGTTAAGAAAAGGATCTAAGAATACCCTATTCTAAGGTAGGCTTAATTTTGAGTACTAGCTAACAACTTGCTAGCTTAGTCAAGTTCTTATGCACATAACTGACTGATAAAAGGTATTAAAGAGCCCAAGAAATAGAACCACCTTGCTTATGAAACATAACTTATCACAACATTAATTGACCAACAAACAAAACCACTGGGATCAATTCTAAAGAATGGAAAACTAGGTCTCTCTTAAACATACTGAACAATAATGTTCTATTACTATTCCGCATATCATATTTGATAGCTATCGGAATAGAACTCAAATTCATAACGGGCTCTCTGAGATATGGTAGAGTAAAATCCTTCAATCAATTCTGGTTAATTGCAAGTGTTTTCCCCCCAATAAAATCCGCCTATTTATTTGAATCTTTGCAACGATAGTTGGAGTTACCCCATAAAGGAGCAGGTTGGCAGAAGACTCTAATAGCGTTGAGAAGGCAAGGCAAGGTTGGTTCTAAAGGCCCATGCCCCACGACAAGACACAAGGTGGGGATCTTGAGTAGGCATTATTAGTTCTATTTGAGTCATAAATTACATCTCTTTAAATTAAAGTTGCAGCGTCTTGCTTTATTTTCTGCTTCATTGTGCATCAATTATCATTAGCGGGAAATTGAAAATTTCAATTATAGTCTTGTTTTAGGTTTCCGGTTAAACAGTTTCCTAGTTTAAGACAAAGCAATAATGGAAGTCCTCATAGAACTAGGAGTTTTACCTCTTATCAAAATAGTATAGTTAAAGAACTTATTGTCAAAGAATTTCCAGCATTATTGCTCTAGAAATTGTGTGATCTAAACAATTCTAGCTGTGCAACTGACTCCTACTTACAAACTTCCTCTTTTTTTTCCCCCCCCCAGAGAAAATCATTTTCCACTGTTTTCTCATGAATTAAACCCCTCAAAAACTGCCAATAAAACCCTAATTACCTAGCCATCCTATACCATCCCATTTCTACTTCCTTTTCTTCCGCCTTTGGAAACCAAAAAAAATTTTTTTTTTCAAAAGTGAAATCTTCAAGTCAACAACCAAATTTCACACATGATCTTCTTATCTTAATCAAATCCATTCAAATCCAAATCACAAAAAGCAAAAATTTTATCCCCAATCAATAAATAAAACCAAAAAAAGCGACCATTTCTTTTTCGAAAAAACTTAAGTATCATTAAAATTATGAAACGAAACCCATAAATCTAGAAGAAATACAAAAAGGATTTGATACCCGCTAGATGATCGGGTCGGACCTACCTGAGTTGCCGGTTTCGGTTCAAGGAGAAGCAGAAACTCGGAGATGAGAAAAGGCAAAGGAGCTGCCTGGAAGCGGAAAAGACTAAAGCTATAAGTTAATTTGCGATTTAATTTAAAGCACTTTGGATCCAACGGTCTAGTTTTCATTTCTATCCATCCGACGGTTCAAGATAGTTATAGTATAATTTGGATAAAAATTAAAAAAAATAAAAAGAAACCCTTGAAGGCTTTTTTACATAAATAATGTAAATTTTTTATTTATTGTTTTATGTTATTTTTAAATTAATTTTTAAAATATATTTATTTTTACCGTGTACTAAAAATTCATCATGAGAAAAATGCATGTCGGGAACTTGCCATCAAGTATGACCAGTTCCCAACGTTTTGGGCAAATGCACACTTTTTTTCATCTTATTTTTCTTTTTTTGCTGCAGTAAGATTCTATTTTTTTCATCTTACTATAATAAGATTACGATTTTAATTTTTTTAAATTATAGTTAAATACAATATTAATTTAAGTTTATACTTGAATAAATATTATAGATTTTTTTATTTTTGATATAATAATAATAATTTATGCTGATAATTTAGAATTACTGTGAGTTTTGGATGTGTTGTGTGAGTATATTAAATTTAGTATAAATATAAATATAATAATATTTTTACACTCTATGTATTAGTTTCACTTTTTTTTATATTCTGCAGTGTTATTAATCAATTTTTTTGTCGTGTTAGAAGGAATCTGATACTCTACGCGTCTATCAGATCTTTCGAGTTTCAAGAAATTTATTAGGCATTAGTTAATATTTTCTGTCATGTCAGAAGAAATTTAATACCCTATGCATCTGTCAGATCTTTCAGATTCAAGAAATTCACTAGGTATTAGTCAAATATTTTTAAGTTATGTCAGAATGAATTTAATACTCCATGCATTTGTCACATCTTTTGGGTTTCAAAATATTTATTAGGCATTAGTCAAATATTTTTTGTCGTGCTAGAAGGAATCTGATACTCAATGTATTTGTCATATCTTTCGGGTTCCAAGAAATTTACTAGGCGTTAGTTAAGTATTTTATGTCGTGTTAGAAGAAATCTGATACCCCATGCATTTGTCATATCTTTCGAGTTTCAAGAAATTTACTAGGTATTAGTCAAATATTTTTTGTTGTGTCAGAAGGAATCTAAAAGACTATGCATGTATCACATCTTTGGGGTTCCAAGAAATTTACTAGGTATTGGTCAAATATTTTCTGTCGTGTCAGAAGGAATTTGATACTCCATGCATCTGTCACATCTTTCGAGTTTCAAGAATTAGGCATTGGACAAATATTTTCTCTTCTCTTAGAAGGAATTTGATACCCCATGTATCTGTCATATCTTTCGATTTCTAAAAAATTTAATAGGCATTGTTCAAATATTTTTTGTCGTGTCAGAAGGAATCTGATGCCCTATACATCTGTCATAACTTTCGAGTTCCAAGAAATTTATTAGGATCCCATGCATCTAACACCTTTTGAGTTCCAAGAAATTTACTAGGCATTAGTCAAATATTTTCTGTCGTGTCAGAAGGAATCTGATACTCTATGCATCTGTCATATCTTTCGGGTTCTAATAAATTTACTAGGCATTAGTCAAATGTTTTTTGTTCGTCAGAAGGAATATGATATCCCATGCATTTGTCACATCTTTTGGGTTCCAAAAAATTTACTAGGTATTAGTAAAAATATGATATAAACTACCAACTTTAAATGATATAAATGATATAAAAACATGTTATATAAATGATTAAAATATAGATAAAAATAGAAATTATAGAAGAAATTTTTAGATAATAAAAATACATATTGTACAAATAATTAAACATAAAACTCTACTAATGAGGGGTTCTTTCACGTGGTGTTAAACAACAATGTGGAGCTCTCTTATTACGAGGTGGTAATATTGGTCGTTCAATATTCTCAGTTTCATTACCACGAATGCTCCAAGTTTGACGTGGTTGACCTCTTACTGTCATCGCCGATGGTCAACCTCTCACGGACTTTAAGTCTATGACCCTATCTTTTTTTTTTCAAGATATCGGACCCTGTTAAATAAAATTGGCAGGGCAAATAGGGGCTGTATTTGCCCAAAACGATGGGAACTTGCCATACTTGATGACGGGTTCCCAATATGCATTCTTCTCGCCTCTTCCCATGACAAATTTTCAGTATATGATAAAAATAAACACATTTTAAAAATTAATATGAAAATGGCATAAAACGAGAAATAAAAAAATATAATTATTTATATAAAAAAGCCCTTGGAGGTTTTACAATTTAAGAGAACTAAGATTTTTTATGAAACTAAAATTATTCCCCCATTTTTGCATGGGTAATTTTTATATACAATTTTTTAAATTGAGTAGTATTATATAAATAATTTTATTATTTGTAAAAAAATGATAATTTAATAAATTTAAATCATTTTATTCTTATATTTTTTTAAGTAATTTAGTAAATTCCATTCTCACATGAAAATTTCTGTTGTATTACTCTTTAAATATATACCAGAAGATAAGGCCCGACTTTGTCAGGTTTATTTATATTAATATTTTTATAAAAGAAAATTTTAAAATATGTAACAATTTTAATAATTTAATATTAATTACATTATAATATTTTTTTATTATTTTATTTATAAGTAGTGTGAGTATTTTTTATAAATAATTTTTTAAAATATTTATTTTATATTTTAATATATTATAATATAAATATAATTATATAACTCAGTGTAAATAAATGAATATGTCAAAATATATAAATAAAATATTAAAAAATAAAAATAATGCTAAGATTATCATTTTTTAACTTTTTTCCATTTTAATATTTACATATGAAAAACAAAGAAAAAAAATAAATTTACATAGCATTTTAATACCCAAAAATAATAATAATAAATTAAATTTTAAACAAATTGTAATAAATCAACAAAGTAGCAAACATGTTGCAACTAACTGCATAGGGTGTTTCAAAATGCATCTGTGCAAGTATTTGTTATTACCAGAGTTATGATCTCTTGGGGTTATTTTATTTTATTTTTATAATTTATAATTAATTATTAATAAAAAATTAAATTTAAATTAAATTTTTATCAAATAATAGTTATGCATTTAAAATCTATATTTACAATTGGATACGGATTTTAAATTAATTCATCAATCACTTTATATCATTTAAAAATGAAACAAATAGATTAACATGTGCATCAACCCTTTTAAATAAGTTATTTAAAATTAAAATTAAAATAATAAATAAAATAAGATTTTATTTTAATGTTTTTCAAGAGCATGTTTGGTACGTATTCTAAATTGATCCGCAAATTAACTCGGCAGCCTTTTAGATACCTAATTTAAAAATAAAATACAAATAATTAATAAACTAAAATTTTTATTTAATTTTTCAAATTAGGTTGGTTGTGATTTGTACGGATATTAAATCGACCTACAAGTTAATCAATGGATCAACCTTTTAAATACGTTCTTTAAAAATTAAATAAAACATATTAAATAATAAAATAATATTTTAAACTTTTTTATGTTGGTTGGGCACGTATCTCAAATTGATCCATTGGTCATGCACAACTCAACTCTTTTAATACATCATTTAAAAGTAAAAATATAAAATTTAAATGCAAAAGGGCCAAAAATAATTAATAAAATAATTTTTTTGACTTTTTGTCGACCTGGTCGAGCATGGATCTATATCAACTCGTTTTTCTAAGTGGGTTAAGTATGAATTCAAAATTGATTAGTGAATTATTGTATGAATCAACTCGTTTAAATACATTATTTTAAAATGAAATAAAAACTAAAAGAGCTAAGAATTATTAATAAAATAAGTTTTTATTAAATAGATTAGGCACAAATCTATCTATTAAGTTATTAATTTTGAGTCACTTTGAAACTAGAGTGGTATTACTTTATATATTAGGGATATATTTGCCATTCTTATTTTTTTAAAATTTTTTTTGCCAAACGACACCGTTTTGGTGTTAAACATATTTTTTCTTCGTTAGTTTTTTTTTAATTTCCTACACTCAATGAAAAAAAATTGAAAAGTTGTCGATAGTTTTTTAAAATTGAAAAGTTGTCGATAGTTTTTTTGCTTTCAATCCTTCACCTACTTCCATCAACTCTTGATTTTTTTCTTTCAATTCTTCACCTACTACTATCATTGTTACTCATTTATTTTCTCTTACTTGGTTGTAAGAAAGGGTAAGAAATGCATATACAAGACAGAGGAAGGTTTAGAGAAGGAAACAAGGACCACGCTCAACAATTTTTAGGTCGTTTTAGACTATACAAATGTTAGATTCATTATTGTTTAATCATTTTTTTGATTTTTTTTAGTAAATTTTATCACTTTTTTTTTATTTTTTGTCTGATCTAATTCCTTGTAGTTTGTTTTTCTCACAAGGAGTCATTTCTGGTTATGGATCCATTAGATTTCGCCTTTGATCACTAAATCTGTTTTTTTTTTGTTAGTTTTTAAAAGGTCTTGATAAATCTAGATTATTTAGAATCATTTTTGAAAATAAAAATGTTGGATCCACCTTCAACAGGCCGAATTCGATATATATTTTGTCTCAAAAATATTTTTTTGGCATATATTCTTCTCTTAAAAAATACTTTTAAAAGTCTGATGAAAATAAGTAACACAAATGAAGAAAGGAAAGAAAAAGGAAGAAAATATTATTTCTTTATTTTTTATTCGCATTTTAAATTCATTGAAATATATTATTTTTTTAGTTTTTTAGATATATAAAATTTTAAATTTCAATATAAATTTACCACTTTTAATTGTATTTGCAGGTGCGAAGATGGATGGATTTTCAGAAAAATTCAGTACTTTAATTTATGCATTTTGTTTTTGTTAATGTTTAATTTTTTACATTGCAACTATGTCTATTTTTATATATATTATGTTAGTTGTCAATTTTAATGGATATTTATAGCCTTTTAATAGATATTCACTCTAAATTTGTTAATTATAAGTAGTGAGTTTTTTTATATATATTTTTCTCTTAAAAAATATTTTTTTGAAAGTATAATCCGAAAATAACTAAGAAAAGATAGAGAACATAATTTTTTTTATTTTTTATTTATAGTTTTTCATTTAAATATACCATTGTTTTCAGTTTTTTAGATATAATAATATGTTTTAATTTCAATCTAAATTTGTCGTTTTTAATTGGATTTTGCTTTGACTTTTTGCAAGTGCTAAAATGATTGGATTTTCAAATGTAAAAAATTCGATACTTTAATTTATGCATTTTGTTTTATTAATATTTAGTTTTTTATGTTGCAATTTTGTTTTCTTTTTATATATATTTTGTTAGTTATGAATTTTAATAAATATTCATGACCATGATCCATTAGCGTGTTCAGATTTGGAACAT
>JAQSVH010007113.1:0-12194 GCA_029448705.1 Adansonia digitata | reverse complement strand
TTCTAATCTCATTTTTCATTTTTTGCAGTGGATTTTTCTGTATTTTCTCTACCACCTCTCAATCTTAATATACGGGGGTAGGCCATTATTGTTCCATAGAAAGAACATAAATATACATTTAAAAATAATAAAAAGGAAAACTTTACAAGTATAAAATATGCTTGTATATAAAAGTATTTATAGGTTAGGCCGGGTTGTAGCTTCAATTTTTATTTTTGCCAGACTCAGTCTGGATCGATTCAAATGCTCACATTGCTATTAAAAAATATTAAAATATTTATTTTTATAATTATATTTAAATAAAATTTTTTTAATAAATATTAGTTGAACTTGATGAATCTAAATTGAAAAAAGTTATATCTAAGCCTATTTTATCAAGTTAGGCAGATAACTTAACCTTTGAACAGATATATTTGTTGATGTTGCTCAAAAAGAGTTAAAAAAATTTGAAAATAAGATGTTAGCATCGGTGGATTGGATCATATCAAACTTAGTTGATTTTTTTGAAATCTTTTTTTAATGTCCTGTTGAGCCTGTATAGGTTTGATACTATAAAAGAATTACAAAATTATACATATTTGTACTTATATGTATTCATTTGCAATATTTTTTGTTTATTTAAAATTAAAATTTATTAGTTAAACATTATATCTATTCTATTGAGTCAAAAATTAAAAAATCAGGTTAAGGTTAAGTCCGAGTTTATTGATCTATAGATAGGTCTAACGAAACATAGTTTTCAAGAAAGATAAACGTGACTTTTATATTTTACTGGGTAGAAAAAAAAAAGTAAGAACAAAAAATTCATAAATCTAGTTGTTTTTTTGGTAATTATAAGTCTAATAACTGAAATTAATAACAACATAAATTATTTTCCAGCTCAACATTTTGCTTAAATCTTTTCCTTTCCTTTTTAATCATCCTTCTTACCAAACAAAATGTCAGTCTTCAGCGTATATTTGAAATACAGTTTCTATCATTCTATCCCTTTCGAAAAACAAAAGAAGTAAAAGACGTTTAGATTTCAATAGCAACATTAATGTTTGTTTTAAATTACAATTTTCTTTTTGCAAGAAATTTAGAATTTACTTTAAATATTGAAAAAAATAACTTTTTTTTCTCTTTTTTCCCCCTATTTTTCCTCACCATTCCTTTTGTTTGTTGTTCAATTAATTTATGTACAATCCGTTTTTTTTTTTTTTCAATTTGATAGTAATTAAAATCATTTTTAAACTTTTTTAGAAGTTAATATTTATTCATCTCAAAATTCAAATGTATTCATAGAGTTAAAATTAATATTTTAATTTATAATTGATAATTTACATTGCAACCATAATACATAGTTAATCTAATTTTTAGTATATTTAGTAACTTTAAATTCGTAAATGTTCTTCAATTTATAGTTTTAATTTTTTTATAAGATTATTTTTTAATTTTAATTTAAACGAATGATTGATCCATCCAAACTCAATCTAATTCAACTTATTTTCATTTTAGGTAAATAAAATAAACTCGAATAATCAAAATTCTGAAAAGGCTTTGAATTTTAAACGACAAAAAAGAAAGTAACCCAACTCGAAATCAATGAACTCCACCTTTAATTTTAAATTGCCACCTTAGTATGAAACAATAAAATATGGGTCTAAAGTGATGATTTTAGCGAAATCCAGGGACCAGGATGATATTTGAGGGAACAGGTTGACGCTTTGAGAAAAATGCAAATGCTTGGACCAGCGTTGATAACACCAAACGCAGTTAGACTTTACACTTTCTGACGCACTTCTATTTGGAAGAGTTTTCTCCGATGAGGTCCCTCTTTCCAATCTTGAAAAGGTTTCTAGAAGACCATATCAACTGCTCCACTCACACTCGTCTATTTCAGTAGAAATATACAAGATTAGATCGTACGGTACATTCTTAATTAAAGTTAAAAGGTTTTTGCGAACGTAGGTCAATTTAGTCTCGTTTAAATTAATATTTAATAATAAAAATAATTTTTTTAAATTTATTTACAAAAATATATAAATAATAATATATTAATAATATAATTTAATATATTAAATTTAATATTAAATTAATTTTTGAATTTACGACTTAATCGGAACCTTTACAAAAACTTTTTAAATTTTCCAATTCTTGACAGGAATCATGAACAGATCTTATACCAATACAGGTAAAAGCTAAATAATTCTTTCTACCTGCCGCATTCAGATTATTCGTGTTCCGTACGTCTTCTATATTAATTTTCCTAATTTTGTTAATAATTTCTAATTTTTTTATTAACTTATCATTCATGAAACTCTGGATGGCAAGCAATGTTAGCGCTGGAAGGGGTAATTTTACAATAAAACTCATTTCCCAGAAGTTCCTTTCTTCTTAACATTTAGCAAAGAAATGAATATCTTTCTTTTTTCTTTCCCCATCCAACAAAGTATGAACATAACGTAATGCCTCTTATATAATACTATATATGTACATCTGTAAGTCACATAAGTTTTAAAACGTTAACTATCTAGAAACTTAAAAAGGAAAAGCCGTTCATCTCTCCAGAAAAACGTTTATAGTGATGAAAAAAATTTTCAACATTTATGTGACCAATGTCATGCAAATATATATATAAAGAGGCATGTACTAAATGGAAAGACTTGATTTTTTTTTCTTGAATTTAATATTTTAAGAGGGGGATTCGAACTCTTCTCATTTAGTAAAAGGATCATGCACTAATCAATTGAGCTAAATACTCATGATGCATGAAAGGATTTGGTTTATAATATAACAAGTAGGATTCAAATAGTGGCTACCATGCAATGCAGTGGCTGCTTTTTGCATTTTGGATTCTTTTCATTATTGATTCTCATTATAATTGAAGTGTAAACGATTAATGGTCATTGCCATAAATTTCATGCATATAGATTTCATTTATAACTTGTACATATTTTTTTATAAAAAAAAATTAGAGAATATCATGAACTACTTTAAAAATAATTTTTTGTAATTGTAATTATAATGTTTTATAATAAATTTTACAAATTAAAAAAATTACGATCATAATATCTACAATAACATTCATTATAACCTTTCTAAATATAATGCAATTAAAAACACATCCTCGTTACATATGTAATATAATAGATATTTGGCACTTAATTCTCGAGTAAAAAAAGAAGATTGAGAAAACTAATAAAATTATAGTAAAAAGATATTAAATGGGTTGTTTTTGTGGTCAAATCATGCTTTTAATCATCACAATTTAGTCAAGTTGAGATTTTAATCCATCTATAATAATTTATCATAATTGAGTCTCAATACTTTTATAAATATGACACTCGAGTCAAATCATTAATATTGTTAACCTAATATCATTATCTTTATGACATGACCTTTTTTTTAAAAAAAATTTCCATGAGTCTTTATTTTTAACGGTGAAAACAAAATTTCTTTGGTTTATTATTTTGTTAAAATTTACAAGAATAGTACAAAGTTAAAGTTAAATCATTTTTAAGGATTTTCAATTAGGAATTAGGAGAATCAAGTTTGAGGTAAAGAACAAATGTAAACAAAGAAAGTTAGTGGTTGATTCAAAGAATTTAGAGAATCAAGTTTGAAGAAAAAGATTTTGAAGGTTTGGCTTGTGTGATTCTCAAATTGGAAGTTGAATAACATAGGTGAGTCATTCGATTTTTTGCTTGTTTTTGAATCATTGGTTGGATTTTTGTGTTTTAACCAGCATATATGGTTTCAATGTTTGTATTGATATTGATTTGCATGTTGCATGTGGTGCCTTTATGTTTGCTATTATGTGCCACCAGAGTATTGTTTTTTAAGGATATGATAGGATGCTTTTGCCTTTCAATATATGGTTTTAATATATAGAGGTTCGATCCTTGAACTCGGCACCTACATCCCCTCTTCTTGGTACTTTCTTAGCAAGGCAATTCCCACAATTCATTAATCAAATTATTTACCTTGAAAGCTAAGGTATAACCTTACACCTCTATCTTTTAAGGCTTAGATAGAACCTTTCAATCCCTTTGAGAATTCTATCCCAAATTCTCAAATATTTTCACTTGCTTTCACACAACCCCTTTTGTGATATAAATAAAGTATTTTGCAAACAAATTGAACCTCTAGTAGGTAGATGTTTGCTGGAATTTAAGTACAAGGTGAATGAGATACAAATAGACTTGGAAGAGTATAAATTTGATACAAGTAAAATGAAGAATTTGAAGGCTTTTGAGCTTTTGTTGTTCAATGCTTGATTGATCTTTGTATCTCTTGCTTCTTCAACTGTTGGAAACCTCTATTTATAGCTTGAAATTGATTTTTAGAAATTAGACATTCAATGTGGTGATTGGAGAGCCGCTGTAGCCTTCATAAATGCTTGTTTCCGTTTAGGCCCGTGCTATAGTATCGATAGAATACCAATGGTATTGATACAAGAATATAAAATGACCATTATAGCTTGATGTATCGATATAGGGGCAGAGTGTCGATCCCTACCAAGCTATATTGATACAAACACACCTGTATCGATATATTCCAGGGTTTTAGCGAAACCTTAGTTACTGCCAAGCATTGTATCGATATATATGGGGTGAGTATTGATACTCACTACAATCTATCGATACATGCTTAAAAATATAGATACAAATAAGGGTTTTAAACATAGTATCGATACATTTGTGCATTGTGTCGATACATACCTTCAAAATCCATTGTAAAATGATTTTTCTTAGCTTGCTATTAACTCAAACATATCTCAAGAATATTCTAAGTATAAATATATATTTTGGAACATATATTTTTGAGAAAGTACAAACTTAATACTTTTCAAAATGTTTTTCAATTTTAACACAAATACCAAATTGAGTATAAATTAATTTAGCTTAAGTTGTTTGTTATATCAAAACTGAATTCAAAGTTAATAGTAAAAAAACCATGTCATAAAGATAATGGTATCAGGTTAACGGTGTTAATGATTTGACTCAATTATCACATTGTTAAAAGTATAGGAGCTCAATTACGATAAATTATTGTATAAGGACTAAAATCCAAATTTGACTAAAATACGAGAACCAAAAGCATGATTTGACCTTTTTTTTTTTTTTTGTAATTGTATGTGAAACAATTAAAATGAAAATCCTAATAGATATGTAAAAGTTATTCCTTCAATTCATTAATTAAACGAGGGCAGTTTTGAAATATAAATCAAATTGAATGGAAAAATGATAAGGTAAAAGAGAAAAAAAAGGTTGTATTCGTCATACATTTGTGTTTTTTTTTCTCGTGTTATAGTCCTATTTAAGATATTACACGTATATATTTGGATACATTCATATTGTTTTAATGTTTTGTTTTAGTGTTTTATTGTGATTTTGTTATTTCTTGTGCCATCCAAAATTACATCCACATTGTTATTTTTTGTGATTTTGTTTTGTTTTAATGTTTTGTTATTTATCAACACATGTATGTTGTGTTGAATTTTAACCTAATTTTGTGTCATATGTTATATCATGATTGATTCTTTATTTTTTTGAAAACAAAGGTCATATTAGTTTTTTTTTATATATATTATTGAATAAAAAATTATTGTATTGATAAAACTTAAAATATTGAATAATAATATGAGATGAGGTGATATAAGTTAATGTTTTTTTCTAAAAAATCTTAACGTGTTGAATCAAAAGAAAAAAAATATTTTAAGGATTAAATAGTAAAAATAACTATGCTAAATGACATTTGAAGTTATAAATTATTATATAATAGCAGTTAAGTTTATATTTAATTTTCAATACTTTTTAAAATGAATATAAATTACTGATATCAATATAATCTAAAATCTCAATGAATTAAGCTTTTATATATATCCATCTTTTTTCTTTTTTTTGGCATATAATGCCTATACAATGAATTAGATTTTGTGTATTCTTTTTGTATTTGTATTATTTTATTATATCTATTCTTTACTTTACAAGTTGTTATCAAGTTAGAATTTTAGTATAGTTTGCCGTAAATTTAATTTTAACTCTAAATTCATATTTTTCTTATGTTATAATTGTATTTAATATATTTTCAATGACATTAAAATTGAAACAATGTAAAAATTCAAATGTAAAACTTAGGTACGTATCTAAATAAGTATGGTACTTAGCCCTTATTTTTGGACTAAGCAAATGGATTCTTCCATAATTTTATACTGATTACTGATTAGGCTGGTTATTGGTTTCTTAATTAATTTGATAAATTAACATTATATAAAATGAACAACATAAAAAAATGTAATTTTTTGGTATAAAGAAAGTTTCAATTTGAGGATAGAAAATAAGTTATAAATATTAGGATTCGAACGTTAAACTAAACGAATATCATCTTTTAAGAGTAATTATATAAATTAATTAAATTAAACTCCAGATTCAAAATGTAATTTATTTATTAACGTGCAAATTTTGAATAGTTTTATTACCTTCTTTTTACATAAGTTGTTAGTTTCTTTAAATTTAGAATGATTATATATAATAAAAGATAAATAAGAGATATTTTAAAATTTACATGATATATATAATTTCAAAATTTATCGCAATTCATAAAAGCTTTAGTATTTTTATTTAAATTTCTAATAAAAATAATATATTAAATATTTTAACAAGATAAATGCACTTAGTACCATTATGTTGAAATAATGTCAAAAGAAAATAAAAAATTAGATATCCAATACTACTTAATCTATTCTTATGAATTTAAATAATTTATAAATTAGAACGTTAAATTTATCCTTTACAATAGATTTAAAATAAATTCAGATATAAATTGAAAAATATTTTCATAAAAAAAGGTAGAGATGAAAAAATTGGTGTCCTTTTGATTACATCACTATCATTGCTCAGGAGTCGCGTCTTTCTTTTCTACCCACTAACCCATTAATTAAATTAAATTAAATGGCAAATTATTGTACTAACAATTAACAACTACAGTTATTAAAATGGAAAAGAAATTATTATTATTATTATTGTTATGGGGGTCAATTCAGAATTCTCAACCAACCTGAATTCTCGTGGCATCCAAATCCAATTAATATTCTAGAAAGGAAGCATGTCACTGAAGCCGGCCATGTTAATTTTTTATAGGGATGGTTGGTCATATATTCTTATCTCCTTTTTCATTTTATTCTAAGCTTCTAGAAAGATTTTATTTTTTATTTTTTAAAAGAAGAAAGAATAAGTAGGGCTAAGAAAACTACAATACAATTGGAGAATCCTTCTTAGATTTGGTCATCCACCGCCAAGCTTCCAATATTTGTTCCCCACTTCGCGTTCCTATGAACCAAGGTGGGCCATTTATTCGTTGAATACCATTACAAGAGTAGTAGGTTTATTCCGTCGGCAAAACTTTTTAGTGCAGTTAGAGTTTCGCTGATCAACAGAAATTTTATAAGAGTAGTAGCTCAAAAATGGTTTAAGTTTGAAATGATACAAATTCAAGATGGATTCAATTATAAATAAATAATATTTTAAATTAAATAAATTTTATAAAATAAAAACTTCAATCATCCATTTTATTCTTATTTCTTTTTCTTTCACATTTTTAATTAAAAGTTAAAATTTTAAATTTACAAAATAAAATAATTATAGATTATCAGAAGTTCACGAAAATGCCATCTAATCTATTTAGTATGTAATGGCCATATATATATATATATAATATGTTAGAAGGTTTAGTAGGAGATAAAGTAACATGAATAATTTTTCATACATCTAATCTCAATTTCATTAAAAATAAACGTTCTATTCAAAACAACGTTCAAGGGTTTATTTCAAAACGAAGTTCAGTAGTTGATTTTCGCATAAGTTCAACGGTTTGTTTATGTTTTTATTCAGAAAATAATGAAAATAGACATACAAGCTTACACCACGACAAAAATGCAACTTTCTTGCTTCTAAAAGTTCAAATCAAGAGGGAAAAAAATGATCTATTTGCTGCAACATAAAATACAAAATGATGTAAGACCTATAAGAATCTGAACCTAGTAAAATGACATAAACTTGAAAGATTTCGAACAAGAAATGATTTGAACTAGAAAAATCTAAATCCAGAAAAAAAAAAAAAGCAATCCAGAAATGACATAAATTCTAAATAGCCCAAATCTAAAGTTAATCGATCTGAACCCATCTAAATGTCACCTTTAAGCAATACTATCAGTCAGTAGTTTCGTTGCTATCAATAAAATTTCTGTTGGTAGAAGAAAATTTTTGTTGCTAATGTTTGTTTAATAAGCTTGGATAGGAATCCTAACACATTAGAGTAGAAAAAATTCATATTGTTTAGAATAAGGCTCAGTTGTCAAAATGAATCGCTCGATCAATTTTTTGTTCAATTATTTAAAAATTTGAGCCACAATCGATCTTTTTGGACGAGATGTGATCGAACACCTATTAAAAGTGATCTTTTTTAAATTTTGAAAATTCATTTAAAAGGATTGATTTTATTGTTTGCAACCAAAGTAAGAATTTGGTTCAGGAGTCTGGTACGTATGAGGAAGGATTAGTACCTCCCTAACGCTCTAAAATAACAACTAGCTATTTTTTAAGTTTGGTTTTCTTGATTTTAACTTCAGTATTTAATCATAATCCCCAAAATTCTATGAATTTTAACATAAATAATCCAGCTTTTACAAATTCAAAATTTCCTATGTTCCCCGAAGTTTGGTGGAACATAGAGTTTTTATTAAGTTTAAAGTTGTTTTCTGGTTTTGAATTTTGAAAAAAGGACATTTTCGAATTAAGAGCAAATCCTATCACCTTTTATGACAGAATGGAAAAAAAACTTGAAATAATACCTCAACTGGATAACATAGCCTTGACGTTTTAAGAAAATATTAAAATCACATTTTCATGAATGTATCTGTGTTATTTTATATATACATCTGGGGAAGATTAATTGTAAGATATAACCGATAGAGCAATTTTCACAATGTAAGCAAGAATAAGGTTGATCTAGAATGGCTATCTTAAAATGCTTCGATTACTTAAAGAAATAACTGATTAATGACTTAGAGGCTATCTTAGATTCAAATCGTGCTTAAGGCATAAGAGTTTGAAAAGAATGGGACAATGTAAACGAGAAAGGAAATCTAATTTTTAGGAAAAATTTTAAAAGAAAGGTTGAAAAATAAAACAATTAAAATTAAGGGAGAATTCATTAAATATTGCAAAACAAGGTATTTTTCTAAAGTTTTTAAGAAAAGGTGGAAAATGAAGTTGAAATCAAAAGGAAATTTTAGAAGAAAGCCTATTTTGATATTTTGAGGAAATGCAAGCCTTGGGATAAGCCTTTAAAGATCTATAAATGTTTCTCAATCACCCTATGATGAAGCAAATCATACTTGTTTTGAGGTGCTCGAATTCTTAAATAATGACTATATGGAAATCTTGAATTGTGATATTTCCTAAAATTAGGGGATAACTTATGCCTACATGCTTTTTGAATTTATTTCTCACACAAACGAACTCCAAAAATTGCAAATGGTAAGCCATTAGAAAAATAAATCAATAAAGTTTCAACTCTATGTAAAAAACATTAAAGGGGTGAAAACATTTTTACAACCAGTCTTGGCCATAGGCTGTAGAGGATACACACTACAAAATGAAAAGAATTCATTACAGACTGAAATAGACTTGAAAATTTGCATACAATACCATTGGAAAGATAACTCAATGCAATTTATCCTAAAAATATGAAAATCTTAGAAAATCATTTGGTGGGCTGAGAATGGGATGCCATTTGTTTTGGTTGCTGTGCATGGGGTTTCAAACTATAAACAAAGGAAATCTTTGCAACCTTTTCAAACAGACTTGGAAAGTTAATATGATATGTTGTTGGACAGCTAAATTGATTTGCAACTAGGTGGGTCAATGCTAGCAATAGCTAAACCTAGGGAAAAGTAGCTTTGGTTTCATAGATGCTTACTTGATCTTTAGAGTCGGATTTCATCTAAAGTCAAAGTGTATGAGGTCTAAGAGTGAATAAAATGACTTAATTACCATGGCATAGGTATGCTAAGATCAAGATCTAATGATGTCAAAAAAGGCTAGCAATTAGAGAGTTAGCATTTGAATACCACTCTCTCAATGATTGTTTATGCATGATCACTCTAAGTGCTTTTACCTGATCTTAATATCATTGAAGACCTTCTTAACACCTTAGCAAGGCATATTAGTAAGCCTATCTCAAGTCCAATTGAATTGGCACTCGAGCAATGCTCTAGCCACATGATCAATTAATCCAAAATTTCTAATAAAATCATAAAGCACCCAAATGCTTTCTAACTTTTGACCATACTTACTCCTATTCTCAAAATACCTCTTAAGAAATATTGAGAAATTAAGATATATCTTCGTTAAGGTCCAAACAACCCATAAATAGTAACTAATCATGCTTGTTATGCTCTCTAATTACAACCATGCAAGGCACTACAAAAAGACTCAATTTACACAAACTCAAAATCAATTTAAAAATGTATTTAAAACCAGTTATTGTAGCCTCAACAGGCCTTGTCTAGGCATAATTATGTTCAATAGGTTCCAAGTTTATAGAATAAAAGGGTGGTAAAAACATAAACCAATGTTAGCTTATTAATTGAGCCAACTATTGCCTAATATTATGAGGGTTTTAAAAGCCAATTTTCACAAACCAATCAAGCGAGCATAACATCAAACCTGTAGCAAACTCATCGAAAAGCATCCAATAAGAAAAGGCAAAGAAAAGATCATCATAACAGAGCATCATAATCGAATTCATTGAGAAAAAAATCAAAGTCCATGCTTCAATAATTCATGCTCATATAGAACATATATTGAACTCAAACCAAATCACTAAAGATAAAAAAAAAAAAAAAGCTCATGGCCATACCACATTTTGGCCAATCTCCTAGAAAACCATATTGGCCAAATCTACTAGAAAACATCTTTTTTTTATCAAGAAAAACATAATATCATCAACACAACTTGATTACATCGAAGAAAGATGCATGAAAATACACAAAAACATGTTAGTACTTTCATGAACTTGACAAAATATGCATGAACATGGCAAGGCAAAATTATTTAACAGATTAAAATAAAGAATAAGAAAAGGAAAAAAGAAGTTATACCTTCAAAGCTTCAAAATTTCCTTTAGCTTTTTTTTTTTTTTTTTATATATGTGTTTAGAGAATGGCTAGATTAAAAGATGGAAACATTATACTTTATAGGTGGAAAGGTTGCTCTACCTTCCTATTGGTTTTTGTAAATTTACCGAAGTTTTCAAGAAAATAACCAATATTTTTTTTTCATGTTCAGACATTTCATATAAATAATCGTACCATATATTTAAACATTTCAAGATAGTATTTTTATGATGCCAAGTATCTACAAAATATCTTATTCAAGTAAAGTTTAAGATGCCTTTAAAATAAAAGGTAAATAGCAAACAAAACCTTAGGCCTATTACACATGAATTTCAGTCTTGATGAAATTTATGGACCAACTTGTACATTTTGCTTTCTTGTCTAATTGGTTGTAGCTTGATCTTGGAAATTTTCAATTAGATGTTCCTTTGTCTCTGATAAATACCCCCTAACAGAATTTTTTGAAAAATGCAAATATTTAGATTTAGGACCTCTTAGATTAAGCTTCTGAGAATTCATTTTTCTTTTTTGGACCTTAGACACTTTATTTTATCCATGCTAATTTTTAGCAAATTGGAACATGGACATAAGAGGGGGCGAGCATCACCAAGCGACGCTTATTTTGAGGATGTCAAGAAGGCCTAGGGATCATATCAAAGGTAAATGCAAAGATGTGGCATCCAATGACGCAGTCTAAGGTATCCGGGGATAAAATATATGAGAAATTTTATAATTTTACATGAATGTATCGATACATGGTTCTCATGTATCGATACATGGTTCTCATGTATCGATGCAACGCTCCAACGTGCCAAAAATTTGAAATGTCTCCATTTGTAGATGTATCGATACATAAGCCTCTGCATCGATACAGGACCTCATGTATTGATACTAGATCATGCCAGGACCAACACATGCATTCTGTAAAGAAATGTATCGATACTTATCAACATGTATCGATACAGTGGTTCATAGTATCGATACAATGGTTCATAGTATCGATACATTGATCGTTGTATCGATACAATGTTCA
>JAQSVH010007082.1:0-12198 GCA_029448705.1 Adansonia digitata | reverse complement strand
ATATAAAAAATTTAAAGCTCTTAAAATTAATTAAATTTTAAAAAAACTAATTTAATATGAGTTTAATAAAAATATTTGATGAATTTTTAAAATTATAAACTTAAAAAATCCACATGAAAAAATTACGAAGTAGAAAACTTTGTATTTTGGACAATATAGAAAAGTCCATGAAATGGATTGGAATTTTTCAAAAATGATTTTATTGTAACTTGATGGGAATATTTAAAGAATTTTGACGTTCAAAACTTAAAAAAATTCCACCGAAATATTTACAGATAAAGAAAGGTTCGTGTTTTGGAATCGAAAAATTTTAAAGAATATATTGAAACTTATAAAATAAACTAAATACAACATATTATTCAAAATATTAATTAAAAAATGTAAAGATGAAAATCTAAAGTCTAGAACAAGCCTTTACCGAAAAAATTCATGAGCAAAATGCTCGTAATATAGTAAAAAATTAAAAAATAATTGACAAAATTGATAGTTTAAAATCTTGTGGTTTAAAATGCCAATAGTTAATTTTTCTTGAATATTTTTTGATTTTTTGGAATATATATTAGCATAAGTATTGCACAGGTATTGGTAAAAATATATGACAATCAATTTTTTGACTTTTACAAAAAATCTAAAAAATGCATAAAAATGTGAAATTTGTAAAAATGTGAAATTTGACTATGGCATTATTTGTAGAATTTTTAAAATTTGACAAAAGAATATTTAAAAACTAATTTTTCTTTTGGATATTAATCTTTTTTTTTATCCAAGATCGATCTTTAAATAACATTTTTTCTATCACATACTAATACGACCATCTATGTGTAACAGAATAAGTTTCAAAAATGTGTGAACTACCTAGTGGAGGTCAACCTTTATCAGGGCAGTAACTATGTTCCTCGTCTCGGATAACTGGGATTATTGGAAAAAGAACTTGGATGAAATTAGGCATCTATAATGGATAATAAATCATCCAAAATTTAAGGAGGAAAATTCTTGCTTAATTCCTAAACATGATGCGCAATTTAAGGATAACATTTAGATTATCAAAGTTAAAGGAATAAAAAGTAATTATGGAAACAAATTTAGACACGTAATGTCATCCGAATCCTTTTTTTGATAATTCTAAATATCTGAGATTAAGAACTTAACGATAATCCTCATCGAGAATGATCTTTTTTAGATGAATTAGTCATTCTTAAAACCTCTTTATTCATAGTTAAATGGCTATAAGTTCATGTGATAAAAAAAATTACACTTTGATTTCTAATTTTAGATATACAAGATGAATATTTAAGAGAAAAATAATTTTTTATGTGTTCTTGTGAAAATTTTGAAAATTTATTTTTGCGGATGTATCATGGTCAAATTTCCCATTATTAGGAATTTTTAGAGAATTTTTTGTTAAACTTGGGAAGTTGATCGTCATATAATTGTACAAATACCTATATGGTATTTATGCTGTATATACTCCGAAGAATAAAAAATATTCATGAAAAAAATTTATATTGGCATCTTATACCACAGGGAGTTAGGTTGTCCACTTTTATGACTAATTTTGAATTTTTCACATATTGCAAGTTTTGAACTCGTAAAATTTTTTGTGGTAAAATTATTTTGGATTTTGGATTTTTATCTTTACCATTTTTAAAATTAATATCTGGGATGATATATCTTATTTAATTCATTTTATATAAGTTTTAATGTATTCTTTGAAATTTTCTCGATTCTAAAAGACGAGCCTTCCTTGATCCGTAAAATTTTATGGTGGAATTTTCTCAATTTTCAACTTCAAAATTCTTTAAAAATTTGCATTTAATTACTATTGAACTAGTTTTTGCAAAATTGATTTTATTTTATAAGTTTTACATTTCCCCCCGTTTTCAAAATACGAAGTTTTCTACTTCGTAATTTTTTCAAGAAGATCTTTCTTAGTTTATAATTTTTAAAAATTTTCAAATATTATTATTTAATTCATATTAAATCAGTTTAGGAAAATTTCTTTTCTTTATTAGTTTTTCATTTTTTTTTGAAAGTCTTCTATTTTTGAAATATCAAATTTTCTACTCTGTAAATTTTTTAGGAAGATTTTTCTCAGTTTATAATTTTTAAAATTCTTAAAATATTATTATTTAATTCATGTTAAATCAGTTTTGAAAAATTTAATTTATTTTATGAGTTTTAGAATTTTTCTTATTACCAAAATACAGAGTTTCTACTCTATAAATTTCTTTAATAGGATTTTTCAAAGTTCATAATTTTTAAAATTCTTTAAATATTATTTTTAATTCCTATTAAATCAGTTTGTAAAAATTCAATTTATTTTATGAGTTTTGCATTTTTTTTGAATATGATAATTTTTTCAAGAAAGGTTTTTCCTCTTATACTTTTACAAGTTTTGAAGTTCCAATCAGTTTTTTTCATTATTTCATTTTAAAAACTTTATTTATAACTATCAATTATTAATTTTCTATTTTTTATTATTATTTTAATTTTATTTTAGTTATTAGTTTTTTTCTACTAGTTTCATGGAAACTAGTCTAGTTAATTTCCAACTTTTCGCCTAACTAATTTGGTTGGTTTCTAATTACCATTAGTGATATTATCAATGTAATCATGATAATATATTTTTGAATGACAACTAATTGCAAATCAAAATTAATGCAACTCATCTTTCCATTTCAATAAGACAAAAAAAGAATTAAAAGAAAAAACAAGAAGGAAACTTATGGCTAAGGGATCTTTCTTGATCCATTAGCTGTTCCTCCCTCCTTATAAATAGGGGGAGGATTTTGTTGTTGGAATTTTTTGGAGGAGGCTTGGTTAAAAAAAAAACACTAGAAAATATACATTTTACTTAGTTTTTTCAAGCTTTTCTTTAACGTATAATATTTATTTCTTTTCTTGTCTTCATTTTCATTCTTATTCATAAGTCAAAATTATGTTAAGGCTCATGGGTTCACATACATGTTGAAAGGCTAAACATGGTGGCTTTAAAAATTTTGTATTTTTTTAGTATTTTTTAGTTAATCTTGGTATATGTATATAATATTATTATTGTTGCTATGATTTTGATTTTGTTATATTTATCTTCATGTTTTTTTATGTTATTTTGATATTCGTATGTTGATTATAGTACTATTATATTTAATTTATAATTTTACTTTGTTTTAAGATTAGTAATAATTATTTATGTTTATCTCTATGATTTTTATATCAAAACATGTTTAGATTTGTTATTTTTCACCTTGACCAAATGTGATTGGAGTTGATAATGATGATTTCATGCTTATTTTTGTTTTGATTTCATGATTTTTAGATTATTTTGTAATATTAGTAAACATAGGGACCAAATGGCAAAAGTTGTAAAAGTTTTTATATGATATTTTTGGCTTGGTCGAGTGCTTTGTAAGCCATGAGATTTTTGATTTATGAGTTTGTAAGCATGTTTTAGGTATTTTCGATATTTTAGGGCCCATTTTGTAATTTTAAAAAGTTTATAGACTAAATTGCAAAATATGAAAAATTATGTTTTATGGTTAAACATGCTTGGCTGAACCTTTGTACATATTCTTCCCATGTTGTTTTTCTGGATTCTAAGCTATTTTGATGATTTATTGTGATATTTTGTGATGTTTTATCATATAGGGGTTAAAATGCAATTTTACAAAGTTTAGGGGCTATTTTACAAAATATAGAAAAAATTTTGTTTTAAGGTCAAAGTGTTTGGCCGAATTCTTGTTGATGTATTTGCTATAATTTCATGCAAATTTTCATGTGATTTTTATGATTTTTAGGTTATTATCATGTAGGACCTAAAAATGAAAATTCAAAAAAGTTTAGGGATTAAATAGTAAATTTTCATATTTAGGGGGCAAAATGGGCATTTTACCAGTTTTAAAGATTTCTATTATTTTTATGGCCGTTTTAGATCATTTTAAGGTTTATTAGGTTTACCGAGGTACTTTCATGTCGAAGGCATACACTAAAGGCATTCTTGTAATTTTTCTTCGAGTCTAATCTTAGATAAGCATTAGGATGTTTTTAGGCTGAGAGTGCATATTTAGGATAGGTCCACTCTTTTTCAATCATTTTCGACTCTTTTAGGGGTTACTATGATACTTTCACCATGATACTTTCATGTAAAAGGTTACCCTAGGGGTGTTTTCATAATTTTGTATTAGAACCAAATCCTATATGAATCTAGGATAGTTTCACGTTGAAAGCACACACTAAGAATATGTTCATCATATTAGGTCATTTATAGGTCATATAGTCCATACTTTTAATAATAAAATTATTTTTTTTAAATAAGGTAATGTCTCTTAGTTAAATTAAAATGTAGGATTCTTACTAGAAAATGTGAAAAAATTTATAAATTATTTTAATAGCGAGATATCCTTTTCGAATAGGAAATTAGGATTTTTCAATTTTGGAAAAATAAAACCTTACGTATTCCACATGTTTTCTAGTGGGCTATTAAAGAGAATGATAAAAATCTTTGTGTTCTCTTTGTGCTTCGAGAGGGTATGGAATAAATTTTGATTTCCAAAAATATTAAAACCCAACTTTCCTAAAATATTAAATTTCTTTAATAAAATATTATGGGAATTATTATTAAATATCAAATATTGAAATTGAATAAAAAATCAAAATTTAAGTTAACACACGATTAATAAGGTACTGATTATTGAACATCACGAGAAAGTTAATCCTTACTTGTGATTGTAACCGACTCTGGGACCCTTTCATGTGATTTCTTGTATGAACACAAACCTTGGAGCTTGTTTTCATGGGTTTCCTAACCCTTGAAACTATAAACCTTGACAAGTGTCCAATCTCACCTGGTTAAAATAAGATTGGTAGCAACTACAAAATAAATGGTTGTTTCATAACGACTATTTAGAGAAGTCGAGTGACAGATTCATCTTGACAACTTAGTCCCTAGATCCAAAATAAGAATAATAACAATAATGATATTAAGCTCCAAATAAAAGAAAATAATAATATTGTTGTTGGAATTAACCACTCAAGTGCACATATTGCAACAAGTAATATAGTGATGAAGTAGAGTGTCGATCCCACGAGGAATTAATACTAAATTTGTTAAGTACTAAAATTAAAACAACTTAATCTTATTTAAACAAATTATTAAAAATTATAACTAATAGTAATAATAATAAAGGAGCAAATAATAAATAATAGAAGCCTAGGATTATAATCTCACTCAATACTTTATTTAAATAAAACCCTATTCTCTTGGCTAATAATAATGAGTTATTAACCTAGAGTTCTAGTTTATTTATAAGTATGTTCCGATGGTCGTATAAAAATATTTCTTCTAACCAATTCACTATATTCCTATGCAAATTGAATTAAAAGAAACTCATTAAGCCTAGACTCTAATTTGGTTACATATGGCATGCTCGTATATTCCTATCTAACATGCAGATCAATTTATCCTAATAAATGAATGCGAAACATATGTCATTCAATCCAGGTCTAAACACAAAATTCCCTTTTCCAAGTTCATTAAGGTTACCAAATCAATCTAATTGGTGATCAGGCAATTACAAGCATTAAGAACAAGATTGAACAAATAACTCAAATATTATTAAATCAAGAAAATAAAATAAAATTGTCTAAATTACATGTTGAGTTCCATTGCAACCCTAGAAAAATAAATCTAGTTCATAATAAATATGTAAAATATAAAACCAAAAAGTTTCATCATCATAAATAAAATAAGAAAGATAAAAAGAATATAGAAAAAAAGAAAACTAAGATTAGCCAGATCTTTGATCTTCAAGCTTCTCTAGAATCTCTTTAACTTTTTAAATATTATGGTGGCTTCTCTTCTCTTCCAATAACTAGAGAAAAATAAAACCATAGAATATTTGGAATTGTCTCTATTATTGTCTCTAAGTCTAATAATAAGTTTTCTATTTATAGGCAAAACCCTAAAAGTAAAAACATGGTCTCCAAGTAGCTTGAAAATATTATTTTTGAAAATTGTCAAACTTAATCACTTTCCTTAATTGAGTTCACTTTACTTCTTGATTAAGTTATTGCACTTTTGGAAACTCCTTTGGGATTTTGACCAACAAAAATATAGAAAATATTTAAATAACTAAGCATTTAAAATATAATGAAAGTAAATAATGCTAAATTAAAAACTACTAAAAATAAATAAAATTTAAATAAAATAATACTACTATAAATAAAATTTAAATAAAAATCTCTAAGACTTAGCCAATTTAATATAAATAATGAGACTAAATAACTCTATTTTATAGAGTTATCATATATATAGATATATTTAGGAATAGTGGGTATACTTGCCATTTTAAGTCATGCTTGTTAGGATCTGTATCCGTGCCATGTTGTGCCAAAAGTGCGTTAGTTATATTAGTTTTGAATTAATCTCAGTTTTGATATAACTAAAACTTTACCTTAATGCTTGTGTTTATATTTTTAAGATAGTATTTTTCCTTGAAACCTTTTGATAATACTTTGAAAAATAATAAAATGGTTTTTGCCCTTTAACTTACTCAAGAATATGTTCTAAATGCATACTTTAGTATAAAATATTTTTTGGATAAATTTAATAACATTTTAAGTCATGAAAACCCCTTAAAAGTGATTTTTAAGTGTATATCGATACAATGCTTTGCAATAGCTCAAGTTTTCCTAAAACACTCAAATATATTGATACAAATGAGTCTGTATTGATAGAACATGGTGAGTATCTCCAATGGTCATATTTTGAGACTTTATATAGCAATGTATCGATACATCAATTTATGTATTGATACATCTCAATGGGAAAGAATGAAATCACTCAAATGAAGCTTCTAATGGCTTCAAATCCATAGCAATCATCCACAACGACTATATTCATGATCAATGCTATAAATAAGCCTTTCCAACACCTTGAACAAGATGATGAACCAAGAAAATAAGCTGAGAGTCATATTTTACATCTCTTACACATTTTTATTATAAGTAGTTTACAATTGTATAGGCTTAATTCTTCCTATCTTTATATTCTTCACTTTGTATCTTTAGATGCATATTTCCTATATGACTAAACTCTTATAAATACCTAGCTTTTAGAGGTTTTATTTGTTTACACAAAATCCTTGTAAAAAAAGAAGGTTCTTACTTAGCTAATTGAAAAGTAGAGAAAGGTTTTATTTTAGCCATTAAAGATAAAAGGGATCAAGATTCTATCTTAGCCTTAAGAAAAAGATAGGAGTTGTAAATGTTATACTTTAGCCTTGAAAGGTAAAACAATTTGTTAGTGAACTAGAGAAATCTTAGGCAAGTGAATCCCAGGTAGAGGATGTAGGTAATTGAGGCCGAACCTCTCTAAATTATTGAGTATGATTCTCTTTTGTGTTCTCTATACTTGCTTATTATTATGCACTAATTGCAACTCCAAAGCTTATTGTTTAAATTTCTCAATTTCATCTATCAAAGCTTTAATTTGCAAAAGTTTTTAAGAAATCAATTCACCCATTCTTGATTTTATTCACCACTAAAAGTGCTAACAATTGGTATTAAAGCTTATGTCTCATTTTTATAGGCTTAACATCTTTGAGCAAAGATCCACAAAAGATCAAGCAAAATGGCTAGTAGTGATAATTTTGATAAGCCTCTTTTCTTCAATGGTGAAGACTGCGCTTATTGGAAAACAAGGATAAGGCTTTTTCTTCAAAGTCAATGATTATTAAGTTTGGAAGATAATCATGAATCGCCCACTTATCCAACAAAGATTACAGATGATCTAGAAATCCTCAAGGAGAAAAGTGAATAGGATGAGAAAGACACCAAGATAACTCAACTAAATCTAAGGCTATGCACAAATTCTTTTATGCATTAAGGCCAAATTATTACAATCGGGTTTTCCTATGTGAAACAGTAAGGAGATATGGGATAAGTTGGCTATCATACATGAAGGGACCAATCAACTCAAAGAATCAAAGATAAGCATGCTCACCCTAGGTTATGAAATGTTCAAGATGAAGTAGGAAGAGAGCATAAAGGAGATGTTTGATAGTTTTATGGATATTCTCAATGGCTTAAAAGGTCTTGGGAAAATGTATCCCAATAAAGAGATGTTAAGAAAATGTTAAGTAGCCTCTCTAAGTCATAGGAAGCCAAGGTGACCGCAATTAAAGAGTTAAAAGACCTCAACCCTTTTACCTTAGATAAGCTCATCAGATTATTCCTCATATATAAAATGAAGATGAATCATGGAAAGAAGCAACCAAGGAAAGTTGAAATTGCATTAAAGGTTTCCATGAATGAGGAAGAAAAGGATGATAAACATATGGAGATGATTATATTTGCTAAAAAATTCAAGAAATTTATGAAGATGGATAAGGAAAAATCATCTCAATCAAGCAAGGTTGAAAAGATAATATGCTATGATTGCAACAAATACAGCCATGTCAAATATCATTACCCTTTATTAAAGAAAAATAAGAAGAAAACATTTATAGCAACTTGGACTGATAGTGACTCTTCCAATGATAATGACTCCACGGAAGACCAAATTAGCAACCTTTGCTTCATGGCTCTTAATAAGCCTAAGGTAATCTCAAACTCTTATAATTCAAATTCTTATACAATTGATGAATTACAAGATGAATTTGATGAACTTGCAATTGATTTGAGGAAATAAACTCAAATTATGGAAAAATGATTTCAAAATTGAAAATTAAAAGTTATTTGTTATTAAAATAAAAAATTATGTTTGAAAATGGAAACAAGGATTTAAAAAATGATTTTAATGATTCAAGATAAGAATTGACATTTTGGAAAAAGTAAATTTTGATTTGAAAAGATGTTAGTATATGCCTTAGATCCAATCAAATTGGATGAGGCATATAATAGTTAATAATGCAAAGCGATCACTTATGTTAATGATTCAAGGTTTTTTTTTCATGTTAATGGCATGATTGATAATCATGCAAACACTAATTTGATAAAGCCCATGAAACAAAATGGCATTGCAAAATTAATAATGAGTTAGGATGATGAGATCCTTATGCATCAAAGTTATGTCTCTAGAAATGTTCCTAGTCGTCATATCATCAAAATAGGGCATTAACAATGCACAAAGGCTAGCATGTGGTAAACCTCTATGCATTTGATGCATGCAACTCTTTGATCCTATAGGGGTTGAAGCATAGAGATACTTGGGAAGAGCATATAGGTGCTTGTTTTATGAAAACAGGTTCACTGAACATGGCTTGTATGAGAAATCCATTTGGTATAAATCACTCAAATGCCTATGGAATATGTTCTCATGTGCCAGTCGTGTATATTAGTCCTAGAACCTGTGATACCAGGTCATATTTTATGTGGAGTGTCATGCTTTTTATTCCATCACAAATGGGTCCACAATAGATGGATGCTTGTGGTAGGGTGATTTTGGGTATGGCTTGAACCATATGAACGTGGGTAAGTGATCCAGAAAGGATTTAGCACTTTGAGTGACATGGAAAGTCTCATATGTTCTTGGCTTTAGTTAATTTGATAAAGTCATTGGCTAACATATGATGAATTTAGGAGAAATTATTTCTCTAAATTCATAAGGTTAGCCGAAAGCTATTAAACTAATATGGATTTTAGGGATATTATTAAATAAGCCAAATAATTGTATTTGAAAAATTACATAATTATTTGATAATATTTAATTAATTATTTAATAATATTTACATGAAACAAAATTATTTTTACTTGGCTTCAAAAATTTAATTATGAATTAAATTATCTAACATATAAATTAAAGGATTCAAGTAAAAAGCCTTAATTAGCAAGTCAAGAGAGTTCAGTTTTGAACTACTCCAAGTTGGGCTTGCTAATAGGCTTGGCATATGGAATAGCCATCTTCAGTGTGCTATTGAGCTAAAATATTAATAAGTTACCATTTCAACCTAATCTTGGACAAGTTAATTTTATAGTTTTAATTGGGCTTCAAGAAACACTCTAGAAGAGGGCCATCTTATGGATATGTAATAATGGGCTCAGTTGACCCATATTTCAAGCCTAACCTAGCCAATGGTGTATTTAAATACAATATTAAAGCTTTTTTGCTAACAAAAAGCATTAGAAAAAACCCTAGATGCCAAGCTTAGACTTCCTAAAGGGTTTGGCACAACATCTATGCTTTCTTAAGCTTTCTTTGCATTTTCATGGATTTTCTGAGTGTTCTTGAATCATTCTTGACACAACAAACTTAGAAAAATATTTTATCAAAATTGAGAGATTAATTTTTCATAAAGGTTGTGAAATTGGCCAAACCTTAAAATCCCTGCTTCTCTAAGCCTGATTGTATAGATTTGTATCTTAGGTGATCAAAAAGTGTTTTTAATCACAACAAAATGTGGAAAATCAATTTTTATTTGAAAAGAATCAATCAGAATAAAAAATTAGGATTTTGGGATTCGTTTTCATGTATCTATGAAAAATAGTTACTTCTCTATGAAGTTATTTTTCTCCTCTTTAATGCAACAGGCATGGGAATTATTCTTGGATCAGTTCGGATGTAAACTTTTTTACTATATATCTTTTGGTTAAGGCTTGAAAAGTTTTTTGGCTAGCACTAGAGAACCATCAAACCTCATGCAGGGTATAATAGGTATCCGTATGGATCATCATTAGAGGCAGGACACTGTGCTGCTTATGGCCTCAAGAAAATATCATAGTAATCAACCCATAGTGTGTTTGTGTAGGGATTGGCACACTAAAGTTACTAATCTCTAGGAAGGTATGATTTCTAACAGATCTATGTTTTAAGATTGCTATATGATCACATGTACATCTCTTTCTAAGATTCTAAGGAAATCCAGGTGTTTTTTTATTTAATCCTGCTAAATAAGTTTAATTTTGATTAATTTTTATGCTTATATGCATAACCCAAATTTTCCCTTTCAAAAGAAAATTGAAAGCTTGGAACATGAAAATAAAATCATTTTAGAAAAACCTTTCATATGAGTATGACCAAGTGTACTTATTGCAATTTTCATGGTCATACTTTCCATATTTGTCCTATCAAGAAAAAGACTCAATTTAAACTAAGATAAGCATGGGTTCCTAAATGAACAACTAACTGGGTAACTAACTTTCAAGGGCCCAAAGCAATTTAGGTACTAAAAGCCAAGTGATTGTTCTTGTAGAGGTGTTAAAGAAATAAGGAGCAAATCAATATGAATAGATGCTCTAGACACATAAAGAAGTGTGATAGGTAACCTCAAGCCTCAAGCTTGTTTTTATCATGTATGGTTACCTATTCATGATATATGTATATATGTTTATTTATAAATAATAATTCATTGAAAAATATTTTTATAAAATATTATTTGATGCAAAATAATTTTAATTAAGATTCATGTTTTACATATTGAGTGATTATGAGCTTACTTGTCTATGCATTTAATGATTTGGTGCTTAATGATGATATTCTAGATTGATTTGTTAAATGATATTATGAAGCATGAACTCAAGCATGATTTAAGGAAAAAAACTTCATTTTGATAAATTTCATGCTTTGAGTTGTTAAAAAGCTCTAATGCATGACTAAATAGTACACATATCCTTAAGGGGAGCAATTAGAGCTTACTTATATGATTTGATGCCATGAGCATGCATTGGCAAATCCTTAAGTTTCTTTAATGCTTTATATTCAATCATACTTGCACGGGACTTAGAATGTTTGCTTATGCAGTAAGTGCTGGAAAAACAAATAGATTTGTGCAGTGAAATTTTAAAATTTTTAAGCTAGACTGTACTAGATCATGTTTTCATATGCAAGAAAACTATCATAATTGATTTCTTGAGTTGTAGATCTGCAGATGCTATCCAAGAATTCCTAAAGTAGATCCCCATGAAAGCTTCAAGCAATTAGCCTTCTCCACTATTCTTCAATTCCAAGATGGTAGAATGTGTGGGCACTCTTTATCTTGATCAACTTCGAATTTGTATGACTTGATTCTCCTTCAGGATCACCTTTGTTGGTGATTAGAAACCCTATAAAGGGCGCAAATGTCCCATCTAAAAGCTTAGAGGTTGCTAGGTAACAAGGTGGCCTTAATTAAAATAATTATCTTACCACCTCTTTAAAAAACTTTAGTAGCCGTCTACCTTAATATAGGTGTCCACAAAATTTTTGACCAATCCTAAATATTCTCA
>JAQSVH010007019.1:0-12200 GCA_029448705.1 Adansonia digitata | reverse complement strand
AATTTAACTTTGAAGCATTTAAATATTTCAAACGTGAGCGAAATTTTTTGTAAAAATTTAGTTTAATTTTTGTTTTAAGGCTAGGTAATGAAGAATTTAAATGAAAATTTTTGTTGTAGGAAAAATTTTGATCAATTCAATGGCGTCATCATCATCGTTATTGAAATTACAAGAGTATCATATATCATCAAAGGTATTATTTAAGGTACTAAATTATAAATTTTGTTAATGATATATTTAAAACAGTATAAATTATAAATTTTACAAGCATAAATTAATGACTTTTTGAATAGGATACTCGGTTGGAAACAGGATCACGAAAAGTATCTTTTGAACTACCGAATCCATTAATTGAAGACTATTTAAGAAGAGTCAGATTTTACCATGCAGCCCTAGTTAACCGCTGTCAATATGAGGTAGGACTAATACATGCATTGATTGAATGATGAAAGCCTGAGATGCATACATTTCATTTTCCATGTGGTGAATGTACAATCACACTAGAGGATGTTGCAATTCAACTAGGTCTACCAATTGATGGGAAGGAAGTAACATGGGAAAGCCTGTTACACTGGGAGGCTTTATTTAAAGAATTGTTAGGCGTGATCCCTCCTGAAAACTTCATTCAAGGCTCAACTATCAAAATGACTAGGTTGATAGAAATGTTTCATTATATCCCTGAACATGCAAATGAACGATAACTAGAATCTGCTACTTGAGCATATATTTTTTGCATCATTGGTGGAATGTTAATGCCTGATAAATCTGAAAATCAGGTACATTTAATGTATCTTCCACTTTTGGCAATTTTGAATGAAGTGAGGAAGTATAGTTAGGGTTCTGCATGTTTAGGGTTCTTGTATAAGAAAATCTACTATGCAACAATTGGGGCAACACATGACATAGGCAACTATTTAATGTTGCTACCATCATGGGCATGGTACCGGCTTCCATTTTTTGAGTCGATAGTTAGAGAAAATTATGTATATCCCTTTGCATTAAGGTAATAAATATAAGTATTATGTTTATTCTTAGAAAACTTGCATTTGCATGCGAGTTATTCATATTTTATATATATTTGAACAAATGGCACGGTCTGAAGTAGTTAGGTCATACAACTACGGACATAGAAAGCATTAAAGTACGACTGGATCGCATGGGACATAATAAGATAAATTTTGTAATAGTTTACTTTAAGTACATGCATTTTTAAACTAACTCATTGCATATGATCAGTATTAATTTTTATCTATTTTTTCATAGTTTCTATGGAAGCCATATATTACAGATGAAATTATGGAATGCCTCCCATCAGAAGCCTTCCAATGGTCTTACTCTAGTTTAGGATGCAATAAGCAATCCCCTAACCAATTGTGAACCTTGACAAAGTTCACAGAGTTGATATGCATAGTAATCATGCAGAAAACTAGGTTGAAAGGCATTCAAACTGTATCCAATTTTGGAGAAAATATTCTAGACGAATTGTTTAGGGTCCTAAAATTGTGTACAACAATTTCTCACCATCAGATGAATACATCAGATGGTTTTATACTCAAGGCCAACCATTTATTTTCCCATCGTCGGGACTTCAGAATGTGAGGAGTAGCTCACATGATCAACAAACTGCAAATCCAGACCCTCCTATGGAGCTTTCTAGGCGTACTCGACGACATGGAATTAGTCAGAGGACGAATCAACTTATTTCAGCAGAGGTTGATGGTACCAATGCACCTAGGATGTCCTTTAATCATCTTGAATCAGAGCATGATCTTAGGGTATCATCCAGTCATAGATATTCATTTAGTTATGGTGGGGATGAATTTGATAGGTGCTATCAACCGAAGCCACCCACCAATAGGTTAGATGCCAACCTTTTGACTCCTATGTCAACTGCAGCACATATGTCTCGCGTATATCACGTATATGTAGTTTCATGTGATCTTGTGAAATATGCCCAGATGCACAAGTATAAGGCCCATTATACTTTTTAATCTCCCATACTTGTGTCTTCTTCAATAATCTTGCCCTTATACTTCAGTTGCAACCGGCGCCATACATTGTACAATGTTGTGATATTTGATTGGGGATGATTCTACTACTCTGTTGGTGACATAGATGAATAATGAAAAGATTCATACAAATTATTCATCACCACTTGTGCATCTGAAAGAGGTTGACATTTGAGATTCTCAAACGACCATGATATATGCACATCTGCAGTAGGCATGTATGAAGCTTCAACATCATGATGAGCATCCTCAAGGTCGGCATATAACTCAATTAGATAGACATTAGGAAATTGCTGATGAATATCAAACATGCATCGACATTATCTTCAAGTGGGAACGTCCTATATCGGATGCATCCTTCTCCCATGGAAATAGGAAGCCTATACTTGATATCTGATACTCTGGTTCTGCTTGTAGTTCTGATTTTTCTACCAATTTTTACCTTCAATTCCTATATTGTAATGTTTTCGTCAATACTAATAGTTCTAGCACAGTCACTTTGAAAGGTAACATATTTTTCATTGTTAAAAATTTTTCCATTAGAATAGACAAGTGCAACAAATCTATTACTCATGTTGGTAAATGGAAATAGCTCTAAACAAAATGCTAACAATTGAAAACTAAGAAAACAAAAGTAGAGAATGAAGAAGCACTATCACTAAACTGAGAAAACATCAATAGTAGCTAAAAATGAAAATGATAATAAAATTGACAATGATGAACTCATATTTATAATGCAACATAGTCAACAAGATTTTTTTCCCATTCAAAATGTCTGAATTTGTCCCATACATTAGTCTAATCTTTGCAGTCTGACATTTACAATCCATGTATTAGTCTCATCAACTAAAGATGATATCAGAAGGAATCTGATTCACATGCATTGGTCTCATCAACTTATTT
Organism: Adansonia digitata; assembly: GCA_029448705.1. Taxonomy (NCBI): domain Eukaryota; kingdom Viridiplantae; phylum Streptophyta; class Magnoliopsida; order Malvales; family Malvaceae; genus Adansonia; species Adansonia digitata. The sequence continues at coordinate 9,288 of JAQSVH010007019.1, read as the reverse complement.
CATATCAGAAGAAATCTGAGTCCCATGCATTGGTCTCATCAACTTATTTCATATCAGAAAAAATCTGATTCCTATGTATTAGTCTTATCAACTTATTTCATATCAGAAGAAATTAGATTGCATCCATTAGTCTTATCGACTTATTTCATATCAGAAGAAATCTGATTGCATGCATAAGTCTCATCAATTTATTTCATATCAGAAAGAATCTGATTCCCGTACATTAGTCTCATCAATTTATTTCATATTAGAAAAAATCTGATTATCTTCCATTAATCTTATCAAGTTATTTTATTTAAAAAAAATTCTAATTTTCATACATTAATCACATTTTTTCAAACATAAATAAAGCCTAAAACTTATAAAGTGGCATGAAATACGAAATCGTCAAATGATTTGACAATTTCTAAACGCGGTATACCTCATAAAAAAATTAATTTAGTTGGAAAATTGCCATATCATAGGTAGAAAATCGCCATCTGATATCGCCATCTCACATGGCAATTTCCCAACTAATTCTCTAATTTGGTTTGCCTGGTTTTGCAATTGGTAAGAAATCGGTATTTCATTTATCAATTTCTTATAACAATTGAGAAATTACCTAATCAAATGGCGACTTCTCATCTAGAAGTTGAGAAATCGTCATCTGATTTAGCAATTTCTTAACTAAATTTTATAAATCAACATTTGAAATAACGATTTCTCAATTAATTTTCAAAATTGACCTATTTCAGTAAATAATCTAAAAATGACTTATTTTGATAAATAAAAATTTTTTATATTATTTAAATAAAAAGCCAAAGTTTTAATTGATATTTATTATTTTTATTATTTAACGTGAAAAAAGAAAGAAAGATTTAGAGATTTAATCTCATATATTAATAGTCAAAAATAACTAAGTTGGAAAAAAAATTTTCAAATGTTAATTATGCCCCTATTAATTCTCTATAAGAGCTGAAAATATATATAAATGTAGATTCTGATAGAATTATCTAACGAGGACAGCAAGAAAAAAAGTCAAAATTTATATATCTAGGTTTAGTTCTTATGATTTGAGCCGACTTGACATGAATTATTAAATAATTAATAATATAATATTTTTATTTAAATTTAATTATAAAATATATAAATATTAATATAAAAATAAATATTTTAATATTTTAATATTTTTAAACAGAGCCTATAAGCCAAGTCAAATTTAAGCTTTAGAAGAAAGTCAAAATTATTTTATATCGCAATCTAATTTGACTCATAAACACCTTTAATCATATATCATGAAAATACTAAGTTAAAAGGTTCCGTAAGAGAATATGAGAACCAGTAATTTTGTCAAGATTTCACGATGGCCATCCTAGTTGATCTAATCTGAATTTTATAGGAGATAAGCCTTCTGCTTAGAACAAAGCTTATTAGTTGATTTTATCAATTTTATGTTTAATTTAATAACGCTGTTGCTTAGCGTAAGATTCCAAGATAAATGAAACATTTACAAATTTTAATATATATAATAATAATACAAGATTTCAATTTTGCTCTGTTGTCAGTTGTATCTAAAAGTAGATAAATGAATATACAGATGAAAACAAACTGAAGGACAATTTGGTTGGCTCTAAAAAGTTAAATAAAAATGAAAAATCTGAATTTTTTCTTTACAATTTATAACCTAAAATAAAAAAAAAAAAAATCTAATTGCCTTCCAAAATAACCTGAACTACGAATCCATCTAATATGGCTTCTATTTCTATGTGTTACTTAGTGCATAGGTTGTTTGACCAGACCGTTAAATCACGGTTAAAGACCCAAGTCCACCGTGAAATTTTCCCTCCAAATTTGCAGTGATATAACTTTAGTCTTTTGCAACCACAAATTGTAATGAACAAAAAAAAAAAAAAAAAAAAAGGGAAAATGTGGGGTTTGCTTTTTGTTTTTTTGGGCGAATGGTAAAGGTTTAGTCTTAGGTGCGAAACTTTTCCAATTCCAAACCATTTGGGTTTGACTTCACCTGCGTGGACTTGTGAAGAACGAATAGGAGGAAAAGCAAAGCTGTCTTTGTTTTCTCAGACTACCTCGGTGATTCTTTCAATTCAATTCTCAATTAACTAAAAGACATTTTTGTTTTCGGTTTGATCCAACGCTGATCATAGGGGTGAAAGAGGCTGAGAATGGGAAAAAAATCGTCATCTTCATCTTCAGCTTCAGCTTGGTGGAGCAGAGGGGGATGCCGATATCTTCACCCGTCGCGTTACCTGAAAAGGCCTAAAAAATTGGCATTCATCATCTTTGCCTTCCTTTCCTTTAATTATTTCCTCTGGGACCGCCGAACCCTCTCCTCCGCCCATCAGGTTTATAGAACAATACCCTTTCTTTTTCCTTCTTCTCTACGTTATATTCACTTATATTTAGGTAATGCCTTTTTTACTTTTTTAATTTTTCCAGCTAAAGATGACCGAATTAAATCAACAAGTAGAAAATTTGCAAAATCAGGTATTTTTTGTGGATTTATTTCATGGCCTGCGGCAGAAGAGCTAGATTACCAGTGCATTTGTTATAGGGTTTGCTTACAGCACCTTTTAAGGTTTATTTGTTGCCATTTTAGGAGATTTTTTTTAGATATTATTTTTATTGAATTCGAGAAAAAGTGACGCATTAATTATACTTTTATTTCTATCTATAAGTGGCTTTGTTATAATAATGTGTGGAAAGTTGCAGGTACAAGAATTGAAGAGCAAGCTGAGAGGTTCAGGTTTGAAGAGAAAGATTATTGGGATTGGAGTTAGCAATAATACTAAGAAGAAAGAGGCCGTTTTGGATGATGAGGATCCTGTTAGTATAGAACGAAGACAGAAAGTGAAAGATGCTATGCTTCATGCTTGGAATTCCTATGAAAAATATGCGTGGGGCCAAGATGAACTTCAGGTGACTTCCAAATCAATGACTTTTATTCCCTTATTTCATTACTAATGTGATTTCTAAGCTGTGGTCCTAACAACCAATCAATTTTCTATGGCAACTCTGTGTTCCTTTCGGTATTCTAGGACTAATGAGTTAATATTGAGACAGCCACAAACAAAGAATGGTGTTGATAGCTTTGGTGGTCTTGGAGCAACTCTAGTAGATTCTCTCGATACATTGTTTATAATGGGTCTTCATGAGCAGTTTGAGAAAGCTAGAGAGTGAGTTTGCAATTGTTTGTATGTTGTCATTTTATCTGCACATATATGTCTCACATATATGTAATATGCTGCATAAAATTATACCATTACATTTGGCAAGAAGGAATGCAATTGCTGAGATTTATTTATGTTTACAAATTTTTGCTCATACATTGCTCTTACAATAAATTTTTGCAGGTGGGTTGCAAACTCTTTGGATTTTAACAAGAATTATGAAGCTAGTGTTTTTGAGACAACTATAAGGTTGCATTAGAAGGTTTAATCTTGTTTTATTTAGTATTTTCTTTTCTCTTAAGCTTCTAAGCAGGTATGCATATCTGCCTTTTCTTTAGTGACCTCTCTTTCTGCTTTTTATTGGCGTTTGTCGAACTTAGAGTTGTAGGTGGGCTTCTTAGTGCATTCGATCTCTCTGGAGATGTTATTTTCCTTCAAAAGGCTAAAGATATTGCAGATAGGTTGTTGCCTGCATGGAATGCGGCATCAGGAATTCCCTATAACAGAATTAACTTAGCACATGGCCATGCTCATAATCTTAGGTGGGCTAGAGTAAGTTCTGAACTTCTATTGTTGACTGCCTTAAATAGTTGATGGCAGTATATCCATTTCTTTCTTCATATGGTTCATTATTTTCTCAGCAGACATATTTCCTCTAGCATTTTGGTGGTACTTTATGACTGTAGTACACACGGCTTGGCCTTACTAGGCATTCTTTTCTACATTCAATCCATTACATATGATCTCTGTAGATTGTAAAGGCATGGGAGAAGTAAGAAGTTAGGTGTTTCCTGGTAATTCATCTCTAGGGTGCTCAAATTGGCTAATATGAATATGTAAAACAGTTGAAACTTGCATCTGGTAATGCATGTGATCAATTCCAAAAAGGCAGCATAATGATAAAATTACCAATCCCATCCAAAAATAGTTAGCATTGGATTGGGAGGCAAGAGAAAAGTTACAAGGTTTTGGGTGTGGCTCAACTCATGGCTTTTACAATCGATTCCAAGAATCTTGCATAGTGATAAAATTATCAATACCACCAATAAATATTTCGTAGAAACTGGATTGAGAGTTAAGAGAAATATCTTGCAGACAGTCTTAAGAAAATTGAAAATTTTGTGGAAGAAAATACTATCTTGAAATTGAAAAATATAAAATTTTGATGGATAGTGACTGATTTGGGGCAAAGGCGCACTTGTACTTCTATGTTACTCCTATTCTGATTTCTGAATCCTTTGATATATTTGTTTTAAGTTACATGAATTTGAGGATGGGTGAAACTCTTGGAACTTATATGGCAAAACCAGAATTAATGTGATATCCGAGGAAAGCATTTGACTTTTTATTCGCACAATTGTTATAGCAGGATTATGTCTTTTGGTTATGGAGTGCTAGTTTAATTTTTATGCTTGGTTAGAATTCTACAATTTGTTTTTGTTTTTGCAGTTATGAGGGGAAAAGATAAGAAATATAGGAGACAAAGGCAGAGGATTCATTAAAAGAAGAACACAATTCTAGTAATTTGGATTGGAGATAACTAATTAGAAGAGAAATAAAATAATTAAAAAATTATAAGACTTTGGTCTATGTTTATTCATGAATTTAAAGATATAATTGTAAAGTTATGAGAAATCCCCTCAGTTTGGTTCCTCTCCAAATCTGTCTACTTTTATAGGGAGATGAAAATGATTTAGGAGAAAAATAGCAAATAATAGTCATGTAGAGTAAGGCGCCAAGGGTAAAACTAGGAAGCAGAGTAAAAATTGGAATGAAAAGGGAGGAAATGGAGGAAATTTGGGAAGAGCAACATAAGAACTAGGGAGACAAAACCAGAGAGAAGTCATAGATGTGGAAATCTTAACTCTCTTCTAAAATTTCCACAACTCTTAATCCAAAACCTACTGAAAGAAATAATCTTAAACGTATTTGTAGACATAAGCCATAGCACCCATAAACACAAATTCCACCTATCCATTTCACTTCTTTCCATTTCTCTCATCCAAACAAATGTTAGTTTCATGAAATAGTCACTTTTGCACTTTCAACCTAAGTCTCCAAAATCTCTGGTAATTATGACACCTTGTGTGTAAGGTTTGTAGTCCTATATCCCGCATTCTTAGGAAAGTTTGATATCAAAATTTTTCATGATTTTAATTTGTGCACTGGTCGGGTAGGTTGTTACTACTATGCTACAAAAAAATTTACTTACCGTTTGATAATTTAGATCTATATACTACTGCACAATCAGTTCTATGGCTGTTATTTGAGGTAGGCATCGATGATTCTCGAGGTATTGCTGCCTTGAAAATATAAATCTTTTGTATTTCTAGGGTAACAGTATCCTGGCAGATTCTGGAACAGAGCAGCTTGAGTTTATTGTTTTGTCTCAAAGAATAAAAGATCCCAAATACCAGCAGAAGGTAGCCCTTTTGGCGTCTTTCTCTATGGTTTGGCATTATCACTTGGCATTTCTTTGCTTTAATTTCCTGTTTAATCAAGCCTTTTCATTTTTATGTAATCTACATAGTTTCTCTATGGAGATGGTAAATTTACATATAAAACACAAGCTTTTTTTGTTTACTTTCTGTAACTTAAAAACAGATTTCTGTTTCAGGTGGAGAATGTCATCAAAGGAATCCGTAAAATCTTCCCTCCTGATGGTTTGCTGCCTATCTACATCAATCCTCATACTGGAACAGTATCACACTCAACTATCACGTTTGGTGCTATGGGTGATAGGTGCTAACTTTTTCCTCGACTAGGCTGCTATGTCCCGATTGAATGTTCTGAATCTTATTTTGAGACGACTTATTAGGAATTGTAATTTGTGATTGTTGAAAGACTAATTTCAAGCAAGTTATACTTGGTGTAATTGGATGATGGCCTTATACTCTGGAATCAGAATCCTTGTACGATTCAGTTGGTAGAAGGATGGCCTGTTGGGATACTTTATATTGAACTTATTTGAAGCTGGATACTGCACTCTGATTTTCTAGTTTATTTCTGGATTAAATATAAGTACTTTTTATTGTTATATATATATATATATGTCTGTATGATGGTCCCTTGTGCGGTAACATAACATTACAAACAAGTGATAGGAGTGAGGTAGAGGTAAGAGAGTAGGAATGAAGAGTCGCAAGTGATATGGTAGGTGAAGGTGATGGGGACTAGGAAGCTAGGTGGTGAATCACCTAAGTTTTGTTCAAGATATAATTTTACTCTATCTTTATTTTTATTCTCTAGTGCTGCCAATGATAATGAGAATAAATACACATTGTTGCTCTTGCTGCAGTTTTTATGAATACCTACTTAAAGCTTGGATACAGGGAAACAAAACGGAAGCTGTAAAGCATTACAGGTGAGAACCTTCAAGCAGAATTAAATTTATTGTAGCAAGTACTTCCTGATAACTATGCATTCTGTGTAACTTGTAAGAATTTTTTCTAGTGCATGGCATGCATGTGGGTTGCTAATCATTATGTTCAAGGTAATCATATTGCTAATTAATAAAGTGCAAGAGTGCAAACCCCTTATCTATTGCTTTCTCTAGGTGTACAGAACAGTTTATTGCCCTAGTATGTTTATAACGAGCAGTCTACCCTACTACCGAGAACAGGATTAATTTTCAGAAAACTGATTTAACTAATTGTTCTTATTTTACCAGCTGTTAGGTATTGATATCAAGATATTAACATGATATTTTTAGGGTGAGCCTGTTTCCACCTATGTTTTGGCTTGAATGTGAATATCAGTCATCATGTGAGTAGGCAAGTGGGATCCACCTGTGACTGGTTTAAGTGAAGAAGAACAAAAAGTGTGCTGGGAATAGGGCCACTTGTATGTTTAATAAATGTCTCTGACAGTTTCTGCATCTAGCTAGTGCATGGCATGAGTGGCAGTTGTGAATATCCTTATATTCTAGGTAATCATGAAGCTATGCATGAAAATGCGAGACTGCAATCAACTAATCTGTTAAAAGCTTGTATAAAGCAGTTTATTGTCCTAGTGTATCTATAGGTATTACATAGAATAGGATCAAATTTCTGAAAACTGACCGAGTTATCTGTTCTTCTGTATACTGACCTGATTGTGGCACAGATACCTTTGTATAGCTCGCTGACCAATTTCTATTCCCACTCATAAACATGTTTAAGGTCTCTTCTGCTTGCACGTATGCAAGGTGATGCTTTATTAGTATTCCTACTAAACATTCAAGTGGAAATAGAAAAGTTGTACAAACTGTATCAAGATTCTTCAAATTATTGAAAATGTTCCTGGGTGAAACTCCATGCTAAGTAGACCAGCATAATGGCTACTGGAAACAGGGATATGTGGGAGACATCAATGAAAGGTCTACAAAGCTTGATTCGGAAATCAACGCCATCCTCGTTTGCTTACATATGTGAGAAAACAGGAAATACTGTGTCTGACAAGGTGCATCTACTAACTTAAGCAAGTTTTTTCCTGTGTTAATTGACTTGGTCTCTCTGAGTGGATCTTTCTTTTCATGTATACAGATGGATGAATTAGCATGCTTTGCCCCTGGAATGTTGGCTTTAGGATCTATTGGTTATGGTCCAGGAGAAGCTGAAAAATTCTTAGCACTTGCAGAAGAGGTGTGAATGCACGCTCGCACACACATATATAACAATATATATTACAAACACATTTTATTGTTGAAGCCTATGGCTCACATGAAGCTTGCAGCAAAATCGGACTTGAATGCTGCTTCTTCGAATTGCAAATTCCTATTGAACATGCATATAACACTCTTAAAGTTGTTTGAATTGTGCTGACTGTATGTTTAAGGGAGAAGAATACAAAAAAAAGTATAGAGTAAGTTGAGACAAAGCATAGAACTGAGTTATCTGACAATTTTCTTTCCTTCAAAATCCTTTGTTGCTCCAAAAAAGACGAGAATAAAAATGTAAAATAACAAATAATCTTATGTTGAAAAAAAATTTGCTTTTGGGTCTTTCAAGGATTCTTCTAACCTGTCAGCAATTGCTACTTTTTAATTTGCTTTTCTCATAGTTCATCATGTTAAATTTGATTGAGATTTCTTTGTTTTTGTCAATATGTCACCTCTGCAAATGACTTGGCTTCGTTGAGTCACCAACTGTACTTTTTGGTTTGCTAATTAGAAACATTAAACATCTTCTATGGAGTGTAGATAAGTTCTTGTTTTGAACGGAAAAGATATGTTTGATGGTGGTTATTTATCCTTGAAAATGATCTATGGGGTAAATGATGACTTGGATGCGGGTATGTGATATGCACATTTATCTAAAATTGTTATTCATCTTCCACGATTTTGGACTCGTGCAGTTAGGTAAAAAAGGTCTGAAAGAAGATACATATATGTGGATATCTTGTAATAATATTATACAAATATTATATGAAAATTGAAATTCAAAAACTGATTTATAGCTTTTGGATTTTTTTTTTTCCTGAATTGTTGTATTTATACAATTTCTTGTGTAGGTTAAGAAATATAAATTGATATCATGTGAAAAACTGAGTGAAAAATTGCATCATTCAATTTAAGGAAACTAAATTTGGGCATCTTCAGTTGACACATTATCTTGTTAGAAAGTTAAGAAAAGCTGATTGGGCATGGCCCTTTATTTTGTTTTAAAAAAAAAAAAGATTAAGAAATATATTAATTGATATTTTTAAGTTGAACCTGTAATCAAATCAAAAGATTTCAGCAAAAATGTGTAAATAAATAGAAAATGAATAAATCTACGTGTAGAGATCTCCTTCCTACCCATTATAGTATCTTCCCATCCTTATTTTATTTTTCTCTTCCTATCATTTTTAAAAATTTGAGAATCTATTTGCATGCTGATATTTGACTGAAAGTCTGAATTTTACATTTTTATTGTATTTTATTATATAAAAGATATTTTTTATTACCATGTCCTTTTGTGTCTGTGTCCTAATTTCTAGAAATTCTCATCTCGCATCGTATCATGCCTTACTAGTATTGTTTGTTTGTGTCATGCTTCATAGCTTGAACATTTAGTCAACATCTCGATCAAGGCATTTAGCCTAAAAAGTTAACGTACGATAAACAAGGACATGCTGATAAATAAAATGATTTTACTTGTGT
>JAQSVH010006999.1:0-12203 GCA_029448705.1 Adansonia digitata | reverse complement strand
AGTGAGGCCGAGGTAGAGGACGTAGGCAATTGAGGCCGAACCTCTATAAATCATTGAGTTTGCTTCTTCTTTCCCTTCTCCTTGATTGTTTATTTTCATTCATTAAATTACACTCCAAAGTTTATTGAGTGGATTTCTCAAGTTTGCTTATCAAAATTTTAATTTATCAATTTTTTTTGAGAAATCAATTCACCCCCCCTCTTGATTTCATTCACCACTAAAAGGTCTAACAGATACCAAGCAGGCTGTATCGATATAGACACACTTGTATCAATACATTTGAGGGTTTCAGCCAAACCTTGGTTACTACCAAGCCTTGTATCTATACACATGGGGTGAGTATCGATACCAAGTAGGCTATGACGATATAGACACACTTGTATCGATACATTTAGGGTTTTAAGTATAGTATTGATACATTTGTTCTTTATATCAATGCATACCTTAAAAATCCTTTGTAAAACGATTTTTCTTGACTTGATATTAACTCAAACATATCTAAAAAATATTCTAAGTATAGGTATACACTTTGGAACATATATTTTTGATAAAATAAAAACTTAGTACTTTTCAAAATGTTTTTCAATTTTAACACAAATACCAAGTTGAGTATAAATTAATTTAGCTTAAGTTATTTGTTATATCAAAACCGAATTCAAAGTTAACATAGTTTATGTAAGCCAAAAAATAGTTAAAGGAAGCACTATAATTGAATTCTTAGCAAGCCATGCCCTAGATGATTATTAGTCATTAGATTTTGATTTTCCTGATGAAATTTTGATGAATGTTTTTGTTGAAGAGGAAAGGGACCAAACTGAGAAACTAGAATGGAAAATATGTTTTATGGGGCCTCAAATGCTTTAGGACATGGGATTAGAGCAATTCTCATATCCTTTGAAGAAGATTATTATCCTTTTATTGCCAAGGTAGATTTTGATTTTGCAAATAATGTGGCAAAATACGAAGTATGTGTCATAAGACTTCGTGCGACCATTGAGAGAAATGTTCGAGTATTGAAAGCTCACAGCAATTTGGCTTTGGTGATCTATCAATTACGTGGGGAGTGGAAAATTCATGATCCGAGGTTGGCCTAAATAAGAAATTGATTCTTGAATTATTACAAGAGTTCGAGAAGGTTCATTTTATTCATTTGCCTCAAGATGAAAATTAAATGGCAAATGCCCTTGCCACCCTTGCCTTGATGTTGAAGGTGAATGAGAAAGAAAAAGTAATCTCGATTCAGATAAGCCTATATGAATTTCCTGCATATTTTCATAATGTTTAAGCTAAATCAGATGGCCGTCCATGGTGCTATGATATTAAAAGTTATCTCAAGAATAAAAAAATCCAAATAATGCTTTTAAAAATGACAAGAAAACCCTAAGAAGGTTACCGATGAGCTTAATTCTGGACGGTGAGATCCTTTACAAGAAACTACGATCAAACGTTATTAAGATGCATGGATGCTTCCGAAGCCTAAAAATTTTTATAAAAAGTACATGAAGGAGTTTATGGAATTCACTCCAATAGGCATAAAATGGCAAGACAAATTATGACATTGGCTACTTTTTGATGACTATAGAAAGATACTATATTAAGTATGCCCAAAAATTCCATAGATTCCAAATCTATAAAGATAAAATTCATGCTTTACCTTCCTCGTTATAAGTTATAACTGCTTTATGGGCTTTCTTTATGTGGTGCATGAATGTTATTGGGCCAATTACCTCTATAGCTTTAAATCGTCATCATTTTATTTTAGTGGCTATAGACTATTTCACTAAATGGTTTGAAGCAACTTTTTATGCAAATGTGATGAGGTAGATAGTGATCAAATTCTTTAGGATAAATTATTTATCATTTTGGAATACCCGAGAGGATCATAACTAATAATGTTTCCAACTTGAATAATAAATTAATGATAGAGGTCTATACCCAACTCAAGATCTCTCACCATAATTCAATAACTTATTGTCCAATGATGAATGGAGCAGTAGAAGTAGCTAATAAAAATATTAAAAAGATTATGGCAAAGATGGTGGAAACTTATAAAGAGCGGCATGAAAAACTCTCTTTTGCACTTTTAGCTTATCAAACTTTACTTTGGACCTCTACCAGGGCAACACCTTACTCATTAGTATATGGCACAGAAGCCATTTTACTAATTGAAGTTGAAATGCCCTCACTCCGAGTGTTGATGGAGACTAAATTAGAGGAAGCAGAATGGGTCCAAGATTGCTATGAATAGTTAAACTTTATTGAAGAAAAAAGGATGCGAGCAATCTAGCATGGGCAAATATAGTAGAAGAGAATCATGAGAACCTATGATAAAAAGTTCTGCCTAAGGCAATTTCATGAAGGGGAGCTAGCATTAGAAAAGATCCTTCTAAGCAAAAAAGATCCACACGAGAAATAGGCTCTGAATTAGAAAGGTCCCTATGTGGTTCAAAAAGCATTTTTCGATAGGGCATTAATTTTGGCATAAATGAATAGACACACTCTATCTAATCCTGTTAATGCTGATAATGTAAAAAAGTATTATGCTTAAAAGGGCAATTTTGAAAAAAAAAACAAAAAAAATATAACGGTGTTAAAAGGGGAGACCTTAAGTTAAAAACCCGAAAAGGAAAGCTTAGGGGTAAAAGGATATCTATAATGAAATTCATTAAAAGCTCAAGACTAAAAAAAGAGACACTGTGCAATCGAAGACATCTTCGAAGAGATTAATGCACATAAAAATAATGTTCTATTCAAGAAACACTTTTGAAGAATTGATTGAGAGATTCTAACTACTTGAATACATCCCAATTTTGTTCTATACATTGAATATACTTTCATTAAAGAAAAAATCTAGTATTGTATTTCTTTTCTCTCTTAGAATATAACTATATGTCTTTATTCATAACTTTATTACTCTTTTATTCATACCTTTGTCATTCTTGTTTGTACCTTCATTAATTTTACCTTTGTCATTCCTTTACTGTGCACATAGATTTTTGATAAATGATGGTTGACATTTTAAAAAAATAATAAAGAGATTTCTTTGCTATACTTTGGATTAAGATTAAATAGTATAGGGATTTTAGTTCCTCTTTCAATTCTTTGGGTAATCTAGGAAGGGTTAAAATCAATTGAATTATTGAGTATCATCAAGGAAAAAGAAATTTGGAAGTCATGAATAAAGGATATTTTTGATAAGAGGAAAATAAATTCTGCACAAGAAGCTTCAAATGTAGGCATCATCAGCCTTATTTGCCCTATTCAATCACATAGAGCTCTAGACCCGAGCATCATTAGCCTTGTTTCCTTTACTCAAAGAAAAGCATCTTCACAAAGTTTTCTGAAAATGTCTTCAACCCCGAGTATTAGAGTAGGTTCATATTCCTACACTATCTCTTGCGAAGACCTTTAAATTGAGGTTCGGACTAACTCTTTTGTTTAAAAAGAAATATGAATATTTGTAACATTTTTTAAAAATGCCTTTAACTTCAAGAAAAAGAATATATTCAAAACAAGAAAACATTTTAGGAATAGTTTTTGCATTATGCATGCATCTGCATTTAATAACTCAAAACATGAAATCAAAAAAGAATGATGATCATGCTTATTCCCTCAAAGTAGAAAGGTAACACCCTAATATTTTCAAATTGATGAAGCATCAAATGTTATATCAAACATCTTAATTGTTGATTTATCAGTTTTGTAGGTTTTCTTCCAGTTAACTCTTACCTATGTTGACTTACCGATTTCGTCCTGATCATCTTTTTCATTTTCGGACTTATAGGTTTTGTCTTGGTCAACCCTTTTTATTTGTTAACTTATCAGTTTTATCTCGGTCAACCTTTTTAATTTATTGACTTGGTCAACCTTACCTATATTAACTTGTTGGTTTTATCCTAGTCAACTCTTTTCATTGGTTAACTTATAGGATTCATCTCGATCAACCTTACCTATGTTGACTTATTGGTTTTGTCCTAGTCAACTCTCTTCATTTATTGACTTGTAGGTTTTGTCCCGGTCAACCCTTACCTATGTTGACTTATCAATTTTATCTCGGTCAACTTTTTAGCTGCGTTGACTTATTGATTTTTTCTCGATCAACCTCTTACCTATGTTAACTTGTCAATTTTATCCCAGTCAACCTTTTTTCTTTTTTGACTTGTCAATTTTGTCTTGGTTAACTTTTTACCTATGTTGACTTATCAATTTTATCTCGATCAACTCTCTTTGTTTGTTGACTTATAGGTTTTGTCCCAATCAACCCTTACCTTTGTTGACTTATTGATTTTGGCTCGGTCAACCCTTTTCATTTGTTAACTTGTCGATTTCATCCTTGTTAACCTTTTTTATTTGTTTACTTATCAGTTTTGGCTTGATCAACCATTTTTATTTACTGACTTGTCGGTTTCATCTTGGTCAACCCCTTTCATTTGTTAACTTGTTAGTTTTGGCCTGATCAACCTTTGTATTCATTAGTTTGTAGGTTTTATCTCGATCGCCCTTTTCATTCGTTGATGTGTCAGCTTTGTCCTAATCAACGCTTACCTACGTTTACTTATTGGCTTTATCTCGGTCAATTTTTTTTATTTGTTGACATCTTGATCAACCCTTTTCATTTGTTAACTTGTTAGTTTTATCTCGAGCAATCTCTTTTATTTGTCGGCTTGTAGGTTTCATCATGATCAACCTTTTTATTCATTGACTTATCAATTTTATCTTGGTCAACCTCCTTCATTCGTTAAATCATATAGTCCTAGTTAACTTTTTTTTCATTGCTTAATATGGTTTTATCCTAGTCAACCCCTATTGACTTAGGCTTCACCCTAGTTATCATTTTAATTTAAGGTCTTGTCTTTGGCTAATTAGTTTTATATTTGTGATTAGTCTAGATTATTTTTCAAAGCTTGAAGACCCAAATGAAATTATGTCTATTTAGTCTTTGCCTTATTCTAGATTCTTAGCAACGGTCAAAGAGGGTAGCTGTAGACACTAAATTTTTTTTCGGTCCCTTTTTTGATAGTCCTAAATATCTGAGATTGAGAACTTAATAGCCATCCTCATTAGGAATGATTTTTTTAGATGAACAAGACATTTTCAAGACCTTTTTAGTGATGTTTAAATAGTCGTAAGTTCACGTGACAGAAAAATCATATTTAATCTCTAATTCGGATATGCAGAATGAATATTTAAGAAAAAAATATTTTTTTAATAATTTTTTTTAAATTTTGAAAATCTATCTATAAGGATGATATCACAATCAAATTTCCCATTTTTATGAATTTTTTAAGTATTTTTGTTAAATTTAGGAAATTAACTTTAGTATATTTTACCGATACCTGTTCGGTATTTATGTTGATGTGCACTTCAAAAAATTAGAAATATTCAAGGAAAAATTTCTATTGGCATTTTATACCACAAGGTGTCAAGTTGCCCATTTTTATAATTAATTTAAAATCTTTCTCAATACTACGAGCATTATACCCATAAAATTTTTCTAGTAAAATTATCTCGAATTCTAGATTATCATCTTTACCATTTTGTAAATTAGTATTTTAGATAATAAGTTTTATTTAATTCATTTTTATATAAAATTTAATGAATTCTTTAAAACTTTCTCGGCTTAGAATAAGAACTTTACTTCATCTATAAAATTTTTTGTGGAACTTCCTCAGGTTTTGAATTTTAAAATTTTTTAAATATTCACATTCAATCACCATTAAATCATTTTTTCAAAAATTATTTATTGATTACAAGTTTTAAGATTTTTCTCGTTTCTAAAATATGGAGTTTTTATTCTGTAAAATTTGTTTTAAAGATTTTTCTAGGTTTATAATTTTTAGAATTCATCAAATATTATTATTTAATTCATATTAAATCGATTTTGAACAAATTATTTTTAATTTTTGAGTTTTGCATTTTTTCAAAATTTTTTCTGTTTCTAAGATAAGGAATTTTCTATACCATAAATTTTTTAGGGGGTTTTTTTTGAGTTTATGATTTTTAAAATTCATCATTTTTTATTAAATTCATATTAAGTCAGTTTTTGAAAATTTAATTAATTGGATGAGTTTTGAATTTTTTTTATATTAATTTTTATCTGAAATAATTTTTCTCGTATAAATTTATGAGTTTTGAAGTTTCAATTAGTTTCTTTCAATATTTCACTTCCAAATTTTGTTTATAATTATTAATTTTTTAATTTTATGTCTTATTATCATTATTTTAATTTATTTTAATTTATGATTATTTGCTACTGTAGTTGATTTCCAACTTATCCCTAATCAATTTAGTTGGTTTCTAATTACTAATTGGATGATATTATGTAGGCAATGATGACAATATTTTTGCATGACTTTCATTGCTTGTCAAATTAATGCAATTCTCATCTTTTTATGCTAATAATGACAAAAATAAGAAATTAAATAAATTAAATTCTTTTTTTCCCTTTTTTATTAGAATTTCACCTAAGAGGATTTGGTCATTTTCTTGGCTGAACCTCCCCCTTTTATAAAGGGGGAGGATTTGTTTTCATAAGGGATTTTTTTAGAGTAAGCTTGAAAAAAAAAGAAAAAAACAAAAGAAAAGCACTTGAAAAATTTTAGTTTTCTAAGCTTTGTTAAGCTATAAGCTTCATTCTTTTTTTGTTTTTTTCTTCATTTTCCATCTAATTTATGATTCAAAACCATGTTAAGGCCCATGAACTTTCATCCATGTTGAAAGGCTAAATATGGTGATTTTGTAATTTTTTTTTATATTTGATGTTGTTTTTCTTTTTTCTTTTTAGTTATTTCTTAGTTCTTGCAGAGATGTTAATTTGTTGTACATGTATGTTGATGTATATGTAGTTTCCTTTTTATCATGTTAATATATGAGTAAGCATATTTGTATATTCATTTTTATGTTGTTTTATTTTTATTTTGGTTTAGTAATGTTTATTTATTTTCATGATCTTTTATGTTAAAGCATGCTTATGTTTGATATTTTTGGTTTGGCCGAATTTGGTAGGTTCTTTTGATGATGATTTTATGCATATTTTTGTAATAATTCCATGTTTTTCTTGTTTTTATGTTATTTTATAACATAAGTGAACATACGGACTAATTTGCAAAAATATGTAAACTTTTTAGTCTATTTTTAGGTTTGGCCGAAAGCTTCATGGCAACTAAGAAACTGATTTTATGTATTTTATATCATTTTTTATGTATTTTCACACTTTAGTGGTTATTTTACAATTTTGCAAAGTTTAGAGACTAGTTTGCAAATAATAGAAAATTTTTGTTTTATGGTCAAAAGTGTTTGATAGAACTTTCATATGGATGCTCTCATGATTTACATGCTGATTTTTGCCTGATTAATTATATTTTGTGATAATTTAGGTTGCTTTTTTTTTAGGCATATAAGTGTAAAATTGAAAAAGTTTAGGGACCTTAAGGAAATCTAGCATTTTTAAGACAAAATGGTCATCTTTAGCATGAAATCATCCATTTAGTTATTTTATATATTTTTAGCATTCCATTGGTCCTCAGATAGGGTGCTAAAATATTAAAATTTTTTGTATTCTTTTGGTTCTCCATTAGGATACGAAATATACTTTTTTCTTTTGAAAATTTAGGGGCCTTAATGGCATTTTTGCATTCTAGGTTACTTCAAAATCTAAATTATCCATTTAGGGTATTTTGGGTAAAAAAATTTAGCCTTTTTAGTTAATTTAGGACTAATATTTAATTTTGAGAAATTTAGGGATCCATTACCAATTTTTTACTTTAGATCATTTTTGTCACCTAAATTACCTGTTTTGAGTAAAAATGATCATTACTTGTCTTTTCATGTGTTTTAGGGTTACTTGGATACTTTCATGTCGAAGATATACTCCAAGAGCATTTTGGTAGTTTTTCATTAGAACCAAGTCCTATGCTATTATTAGGATACTTTCATGTCAAAGATACAAATTAGGAATAGGTTTGCCATTTTAGATTGTTATTGAGTCTTAGGATGTTCTATAAAAATTTTCAATAAATATAAAATTTTCTTTTTGGAAAATTAAAGCAATGTCTCTAAATTAGAATAATTCGTAGAATTTCTCCCAAAATATGAGAGAGGTTTTATGAATTATTTTAATAATGAGATATCATTTTCAAAATGAAAATCGAGATTTTTATAAATTTTAAAAAAAAGGTAATAAAACCTTTTGCATTCCTTTAGCCCTCCATTAGGGTGCGAAAGAAATTTTTAATTTTAAAACCTTTCGTGTTCCTTTGGTTTTTTGTTAGGAGACAAAGAAGAATGATAAAAAGCTTTCGTGTTCCACTGGTCCTCTGATGGAGTACGTAAGAGATTTTGACTTCTAAAATTTTAAAACCTTATCTTCCTAACATGATAATAAATTTGTTTATATATTATTATTTTAGGAATTTATAATTAAATGCCATACATTGAAACTAAATAAAAATTAAAATTTAAGTTGACATGTGATTATAAAGTACCGATTTTTAGGCACAACGAGAGGTTTAATCCTCATTTGTGATTGTAACCGACTTTCAAACCTTTTTATATGATCTTTGGTATGATTGTAGGCCTTGAAGTTAGTATTCTAGAGTTTCATAACCCTCAAAATATAAACTTCGATAGGTGACCAATCTCACCAAGCCCAAATAGATTAATGGTGACTCTAAATAAATTGTCATTTCATAATGACTATTTTGGGTTTAGTCGAGTAAGTGATTCATCTTGACCACCCAGTCTCCAAAATAATAAAACATCAATAATGATATGGCCTATAAAAATAAAAGAATATAAAATAATGATAAATTTAACAAATATAGGAGCAAGGCCATTTAAGTCAGGCTTGGTCAGGATTCATATCCAAGCCATGTTGCGACAGGGTTAACCAATAATAGTTTAATCTCATGACTTGCTTTGTCATTTGATGTCCATTGGCATGCACGCCATAGATTCCTTCATGGACTTCTTTCAAGATTCCCTTGGCTTTAGGAGCATCCACACACTAGAGTCATACTTGATCCTTGCCTTTCTTGTATAAAATCCTTCTATCCAAAATAAAGCTCGTGGCCATTATTTAGATGGTTCTTTTGTCAATCTCAATAGCACACTCGAGGTACTATTAGTCTTTGATGTATCAAAGATTACTATAGGACTACACTAATCCATCTTTTTTCTCTTCTATGCTGTAGCAATAGGCTAAAGCTTTTTGGATGCTCATTTAAACCTCTAACTCCTAGTTTACTTTGAACATTGAGGCTAAAGTTGCCAATGCATTAGCCATTTAGTTTTCCTCTTAAAGTAAATGTTAGAAGCTGATTTCATCGAATTCTTATCTTAGTTAAACGATTAGCTTCTCAAAGCTGATTTGAACTAGTTTAGCATCTTAAGTCTCCTGTTCTCCTTAAAGCTGATAGATTACTAGGGCTGAATCCCCAAACACTTGCAAAACTTTGATACCCCTTTTGATAGCAGCTTGGAGTCCCATGACACATGCCTCATCTTTAGCTATGTTATTAGTATAATCAAAATTCAATCTGATAGTGAAGGAGTAGTAGTTTCTATTTGGTGAAATCAGAATTGCCTTGATATCATGCTCTAATACATTTGAAGCTCCATTAAAGTACACTTTCCAACAATGACTGTAATCAGAAGTATCTTTTGCCTAAGATATGCACATTATGTCTTTACTAGAATTCAAAATCTAATGGCTCATAGTTATTAGTCGTTCAGCTTGCTTGGAAGTTAGCTATGCACTATCCTTAATGGCTTTCTGGTTCATGTAAATAATATCTTACTTAAAGAGCAACACTTGCCACCTTGCTAATCTTTCTGACAAGACAAAGGCCTCGCATAAATATGTTATAAGGTCAAGTTTGGCGAGCTATGTGGTGTGGTATTAACATATATTACCTTAACCTCCGAGCTATCCAAGCTAGAACACAACATAGTTTTTTGATTGCTGAGTAATTATTTTCACACTCTATAAAGTTTCTGATCAAATAATAGATAGCCTGTTATTTCTTATTCAATTCATCATGTTGACCTAATATACGGCTTGTAGACTTATGAACAACTAATAGGTATTGGATAAGGCTGACTTCACACTAGTGGTAAAGGAGCTAGCAGGTTTCACATGTAATATTTGACCTTATTGAAGGCTTCCTAGATTTTTTATTCCATCCTTTAGGGTTCTATTTTTTAAGTAATCAGAAGATTAGATCATATTTGTTCGCAAGGTGAAATATGAATTGGGCTGTATAGTTCAGTTTGTTTCAAAAACTCCTCACTTCTTTTTGAGTAAAAGGCATTGGCAAATTTTGTATCGCTTTGATTTTGTTAGGATTAACCTCTATGCCCCTTTCAGTTATACTGAAGCCCAATAGCTTACTAGAAGTGACACCAAAGGTTCACTTAGTAAGATTTAGTTTAAATTGGTATTTAAGTAGCAATTTGAAAGGTTTCCAAAGATTGGCAACATGTTTACTCGCCATTGATGATTTGGCAATCATGTAATCAACATAGTCCTCAATTTCTTTGTGCATGAGTCATGAAATAATATCACCATTGCTTTTTGATATGTTGACCTAGCATTTTTAAGTCCGAAAGCGTAACTTTGTAGCAAAAAATACATTATATGGATACGAAAGTGGTTTTCTCCATGTTTTTGAACGTCATTTTGATCTGATTATAGCTTGAAAATTCATCCATGAAGGCAAATAGTGAATTTTTGGTTATGTTGTCTACTAAAGTGTCAACATGAGGTAAATGGAAGTTATCATTTAAATTGGCCCGATTTAAATGCCTATAGTCTACATGCATTTGCACCTTGCTATCCTTTTAGGGACCAAAACTATGTTGGCTGCCCATTCAAGATACTTAGATACTTTTAGAAACCCTGCCTTAAAAAACTTATTTGCTTCTTCGTTGATTTTCAAAAGCATCTTCGGTTTTATTTTCCTCAACTTTTGTTGTATGCGCTTGCATTTGGGTTTGAGGGGAAGTTTATGGACCATGATGTAGGTGTCTGATCCAGGCATGCCTTGGTAAGATCAAGCAAACATATCCTAATATACTTGGAAAAGATTTTCAAATGGCTTGGGTGGAAGGATTTATAGAAGTTCTAATCTTGACTTCTTTTTAATTTTCCTCTATTCTTAGTTTTATAATCTTAATAGGTTCCTCATGGGGTAAGATTCGTTTCTTCTCCTATTCAATTAATTTTAATAGATCTGAGGGCACAAGGCTTTCCTCAGAATCCCACTCATACCCAACCTCATTGGTGCAAATTGGTTGCTCAAAATTGATTTTTAAAATCTTGAAAAGAATATTCATTTCATTGTCATTCAAGTACCTAAAAATATGGAAAATGAATAATGTAAGCAAAAAAATATTTGCGAAAAGGTCTAAGAGTTGATAAGGAAAATGAGAATGAGATGCAATAGATGAAATGCATTGTGCTTAGCCATTTTTATTAATAATACTTAATAAAAGGAGGCATATACAAAGGATCTTAGAATGCTCTTGGGTAAAAGCATGTAGGTTTTGTTTGTAGCATTATTTTGATTAAGATTTAAACAGTACATGAATTTTTGCTAAAGTCAAACACTTAAAATGAATCCTGGAAGGCACGAACTAGTCGCATGATCTATTGCTGACATTTGAAGCTCATCAATTGTATTGATAAAAAAGTCTTTGAATGCCTTACTCAGAATGATCATCACATTGTTGGAGCCTATATTTCCTCCCTAATCTAGTTGATCACCTTGGGGTATATGCTAATGCCCTTGACAGGCACTCCAGGACCCACCAATGCTCATGAAAACCTAGGTCGGTCGATCTCCCATTTATGCCTTCCTAAATGAAAGCTTTCTTGTAGCGATAGACATGACATGGGTTCCTATTAGTTATATTAGCTTTGCATTAGTCTCGATTTTAATATAACTAAAACTTAAGCCTCTAATAACTATATTAGTCCACCAAACATTCTTAGTGTTCATATTCATGATTAAGGCTATATATAAGCCTCTCCAACACCTCTAACAAAAGGATGAATAAAGAGATTAAGCTTAGAGTAATATTTTTCATCTTTTTCATATTTCTAAGAAGTTACTTTTGTATAAGATTAATTCTTCCTATCTATTCTTGTATTCTTTGTAATTTTGTCTTTAGAATTATGGTCCTTATGCCTAAACTCTTGTAAA
>JAQSVH010006988.1:0-12204 GCA_029448705.1 Adansonia digitata | reverse complement strand
CTTAAGATGCTATGGCTATTCCCAAGCAATTGATTTAGATTCTTTATAATGACATAATATATATACTATAAATAATTACATACATGATTTAATAACTCAAACATATACCAATAAATTCATGGCATAAAACTTTATTGATGTTTACCATATGTAATTACTTAAAAAAAATTCTTGATTTTAAATAAATACCAATTTATCTAAATCATGTAACTTAAAATGCTTTAACTAATATCAAGTAATTGATTTAGATCCTTAATAATATCGATTCTTTTAGTAAAAATTTACATACTACAAAGAAATTCTAATTGTCATACTATAATCGATTTAAAAATATCATGACATACTATACGCCATGCATCCTTAAGTCATATAAAAATATGCTCAAGATCAAAATGTATTTATTTCATGACATATAGATATGAACATTTACATTGTAATTCCAACAATAATTTTATCATACATATATGCACTTAACCTTTAGGTTGAGAGTACGAATTTTTTGGAAACTATCTAGGGAGAGTACATATTGCCAAAATATTTCCAACATATCAAAACATTTTATCTTGAAATAAAATCACAGAATATTTACATATAAATATATTTATTATTTAATTAAACACCAATATTAAATAATAAATACTTTATGAAATCTAAAAAATCCAAAAAAATAAAAAATCATAAAATATTTGAGTTTGGAAAAGATGAAACCGAAACGACCCAAGGACGCCACTTATGTGTGTGGGATTTGGAAATTCCCAACCTTTCTTCTTCCTATAGTAGGGTGGCCTCAACTCGGCTGGATATTTTCTAAACCATTCGAGTCTCTTTATTGTTTTTGCTCATATTTTCATGTTTTCAATCCATATTTCATGTAATTAAAGGCCTAAAAGCATGAGTTTATCTAGATTTGCATGACCTATGCATCAATTATGATCAAAAACACAAAAATCATCATCAAACACTCAAGATTACTTGAATTCTATAAAACAATATTAGTCTTGTTTCAGTATACCACAAAATTTTCTTATTTTATTTATCTTTCCTTTAATTTTAGGGTTTAGTAACATAGATAGATGATTAATCTATTAAAACCCTCTAACAATTATGGTTTTATATGGACTAATCAAGAATTTTGTGATTAAATTTTAATACACAATATATACATACAAATTCATAGTATATTCAAGAAATATATTTTGATGCATAAATACGAATTACGAAATTAATTACAGAATTTTAAAAATTCAATAGCATGATTTTACTATTTTATTATAACTTGTTTATCTTTAATATGAATTATTTAATTGCATAAACAATATATGCATGAAAAAAAATTCGTCTTTAGCGAATCTCACTGGATGATCTGAAGAACAAAGCTAGAAAGCCTAGCTCGGATACCACATGTAATAATGTAAATAAAACGCACCTCTAGCCATTGTTGATCAAGAACCCAGACTCGCTCCAAATGCACAAAGATGAACACCCCGTATAAGCCTTCTAGTCTATATCCTTTTCTTGATAATTACCTTATGATGGTGCATAGGCAATTTTCATAGACTAGACTAGGGACCTATACTAGAAGACTAATCATAGTTGTATCCTACCATCAAGGAATCTATATTCTAATTAGTTACTGAAGTAGAGTTTAACTCTTATAACTAGAGTAGTTAAACTGAATAAGATTTATTTTATAATTTTACCTTAATAATATAATTTAATTATCTTGGTCTATTTATTATCATGTGAGCCACATAAAGTTTAACATTAACAACTACAAGTAGGATTGTAAGAATAAGATGCTCAAGTATGATTCAAAGTGGAATAGCACTCTTCCTGGATGACCTTTAACTAAATTATATGTAATATGATTTTGTTACTCAACTTCAAACATTAATTTTGAAAATATTATGTAATAAAATTTAAAAAATATGTTCAACAATTGCCAGTCTAGTTTTCTAGCTTGAGAAAAGAGGAGCATTAATAAGGCAGGTTTTCATAAACCTAATGTAGAGTTTAAGATGGCCTATTTAAATTTAGGATCTGACACCAAAGTTAAGAGTCCAAAATGTAAATTAATGCAATAATAATTATATGTGTTACAGTGTCTATACTATAATAAAATTTTTGAATATGTTTGATATTATTGAGTCAAGTACCACCAACTCAATAGGATATTGATAAAAAAAAACTCGAAATTATAAACAAAGACAGTATATTAATAGGGCTATATAACTAATTTAATTTTTTTAGGAAAAAAAAGTAAAAAATAATCTCTTACTTTTTCTCCATTTTAAACCCATAAACTTTTTTTACTTATTATTTTTATATTTTTATATTTTTATATCACCCATTATTATTCAAGTAATTTCTTATCCTAAAAAATAACCACTCTTTTCTATTATCTCTTAAAAAATTACCCATAATTTTTAAATATCATTGTTTATCTTAAAATATTAATTTTTAGTTTTAATCACTTGCATTATGGGTGTGTGACAAATTCTAATAATTAAATAATATGATGCTTTTTTTATATACACCGCTTCACACGCGGTGTTAAATATTATCATCCCTCGTCTTATATATAAATTTTTAATTTAAATTTATTAACATTTTTTAGATATATCTTAATGTGATATATGACAAGCATAATCTTAATAGTAAAATTTTTAGATTTTATTATAAAAATGAAAGAAATAATTAGTTATAATAATAAAATAAAGAATTAGATGAAATCAACAATAGTATAAAACTAAATTACTATTTTTTAAAAATGGTTGGACCTTATTGTTCGCTTTTCAAAGAAATTGGTGAATTAAGTAGGGATTAAAAGCTGAAACTAAAAAAAATAGAAAGAAAAACTCAAAGACAAATCAAAACTTTTCATTTACAGATTCCAATTAGCGTGGATGTGGATGTGATGGCCGTATCAAATATCAATTTCAATCTCAAGGTTGATACAATAGTACTGTGGAAAGTATTTGATAACCCAAATTCTACGATATCAATTGCCCAAATTGTGTTGGCAACAAAATGACGAAATGAAACACAAGCATGAGATGGAGTCCGAGTCCATTTATTTTAAATTAAATTTTTATTAAAATATATTATCATTAACATACTAAATAAAAATTTTCCAAGTTAAACTCAAGCCTAAAAAATTATATAGTTAGAAAATAAATAAAAAAACTCAAAAGAAATGACCCTAATGCAAATTTGTATTTATACAAAGATAAAAAAAAATAAAGGTTAGAAAGAAAAAACTCGTCGACAAGTCAAAAAGATTTCATTTTTCATATACTTACGAAGAATCAAGTAAACAAATTCTAATTAACGTGGACTATCAACAGGTAATGTTAATTTCAAGGTTGATGACAATGTCAAGATCCCTTTAATACCAAAAGATTTTCCTTTTTCCACAGAGAATGTGAAAGGAAGCCACAAGGGTTGCTTTACCTCCACAATTTCATGTTCAAACTCGAACCTTTTGCTGAAGTGTTAGTTACAAAAATAGCAAGCAACAAGTTGCAGCTCGAGCTGATTGACCCATTTTTATTACATTTATTATTAAAATATTAAAATTGTTTTTCATTAATATTTTAAATTAAATTTTGATTAAAATAAATTATTTATTTCTATAATAAAATTTTCAAATTGAACTGAACTTTAAATTTTAATATTTAGGACCCGATCTGAATTCAATCAATCCTAAAATTAATCTAACAACTCTACCTAATAATTAATCAGAACTCCATCTCTAACAACTACAAGAAGGATTGTAACCATAAGATGCATATTGTAAGCATAAGATGCACAAGTAAGATTCAAATTGGAATTGCACTCTTGGTGGATTTACCTTTAAGATGCAAGCTAGTAAGATGCAGTGTTATCTAAATTATATGTGATATGATTTTGTTACTCAACTTTAAACATTAATTTTGAAAATATTATGTAATAAATTTTCAAAAATATGTTTGGAAAACATTGGAATTAAAAATTTTTAAGCCTTGGTCTTTAAAAATTTTTGGCTGTATAATTTTGTAAAACATCATAATCAATATATATATACATATATATATATCTACCCGCCTAGCAGTTGAGAAAGAATTGAAAATATAGAGAGATCAAAGAGACGATGGAGCCCAAATGATTGTAGTTGAGGGTAATAGCAATGACTATGTTGTTGTTGTGATGTGTGTAGGTGGTATTGTGATGCGTGTTGGGTGCCTGAGAAAATTGTTCTCTTGCAACTCAAACCTTTCTTCGATCATTATAATTTACTGAACAATTGGGTGGAGGTTGAGGGCCCGGATTGTTGTCAATGGGGAAGGGTTGAGTGCAACACCACCGCCAATCAAGTCATAAGACTTACCCTTAATTCTACATACTCTATGATATCAGATGAATTGTGTTATCTCAATGCCTCTTTGTTTCTTCCTTTTAAGAAATGGAAGAGTCTTTATTTGCTAGCAAATCACATAACTAGTTTTGTTGAAAACGAAAGTCTTCCTTTTTGCCCATTCATCTTTAATTATTTCTATTATACCTCCACTATTCCTCCGAACGGTGACCGCCAGACAATGACCTAAAGCCGATCGCCCAACCGCACCTGATGGCGATGTGACCTCTCTGACAATGATTTAAATGCGGAGTTGACAACAACTTAAATACAAAGTTGATGTCTACTGAATGGCAGCTAATTGACTGAACCGACCACTAGGCACCATAGCCTGACACCTAGCTCGACGTTGGTCACATCATTACCAAATCACCTGACACAATGTCTCCAAACAACTCCTATAAAAGGGGCAAGCATGTTCAAAGGTAAGGATTGGACTCCGGAAACACATATACACTATTATACCAAATACTCTTCTGACTTAATTATCGGAGAGAGCCCCCTAGAGTAGAAACTCCAGTGTCCTCCTGACTCTCTTTGTATTGCAGGATCCTGCCCAGCTTTCGATACCCGCGAAGAAAACATCAATAATTGGCTTCGTCTATGGGAAAGTGATCGAAAAAAAGACCATGGCCGACCGAAGTGCTGACATCCCACAAAATACCTCATCACCTCTTGAAGCGACAAACTGTACCAAAGTTCCGACAACCCCAGCAGTACCCAACTCATTAAATACCCAAATATCCTACATACCCATCTCACTCCCTTCATGGCTGTCCCACTCGCCACTAGCATACTATCAAAACCTACTAGGGTTGATCTCGCCGCTGGCCACTTCCATCCCACACCCTGACCAAGTTGCTGGCCCTAGCACCACAGTCCCAGCAAGCATTATCGCCACAAACACCCTACACGCACCCTCTGACACCCCAATACCCTCATTTGCTTAATTCAGCACACCTACACCACCTAGCCAGCTAGACTACCATGTGCATTACCAAGCGCAATTTCAAGCCATCGCCAGTCAACTGGCCGCCATCCAACAATCTCAGATTCAGTTGGCACAACTTGTCAACTCCCAAACCAACCGCCATAACACATAACCCATTGATCGCCCAAACCAACACACTGCAAACAACTCAAACTCAGACATGCAAGAGTGGCATGTTACAACTGACCAGGCTGCCCACCCAATGGTAAAAGAAAGCTCCTGCTCTATGCCAATTCTGCAGCAAATGCTGCAAGGAACCTCCCATCATACTAGTGGGCATCACACGTCAGGCTCGACTCTAGATCTTGCCCAACAGGTAGCGACCTTGAAACAGGTAATCAAGCATCTTCGTGAGCCGCAGAGAGATAACTGGGAATGGTTAACCGAGGAACACAACCCCCTATCACCTAACATCCACCAGGTATAGGTCATTCGAAAAGTAAAGCTCTATCCTAACATTTGTGATGGTAAAACTGATCCAGCCAACCATCTGAACCATTTTCGCACTTTTCATAATCTGCGCTATGTGTCAGATGCCATCCAGTGCAGAATCTTCCCGATGATGCTTTGAGGGCCAGCACGGACATGGTGGTACACCTTGAACCCAGGTCTATCACCAACTTTGACCAACTGGGAAGACATTTCCTTACCTATTTCAGTAGCTGAAGAACAGCCGCTAGAACATTTGCCAACTTAATGGCGATCAAGCAAACGAATGATGAGACCATTCACAATTACCTCAAACGTTTTAATGCAGCCACCTTAGAGGTCTGGGACCTAAATGACGAATAGGCCATCCAAGCCTTCACAATTGGCGTTCGGCATAAGTACCAAAAATATACTTTGACGGACGCCCAACCCATGAAGCTATACTAGCTTTACGAGAAAGCGCAAAAATACGCGGAAGCTGAGGAAATAAAAATTGCGAGTCGATCAATAGAGACCTAGGATCTGAGCAAAAAGGAAGGCAAGGACAAAAGCCTAGTCGGTTAGCAGACTGCCCTAGCATGTGACCCCAAAAGGAGATGCCAGCCGCCACCTCACAATAAAGCCTCACTAGGAAATGAACATGGTCCACTCCGCATGCGAAATACAAGTCTTACACACCTTTGACGGCTCCTAGATCTCAAATTCTCAATGCCATAATGAAAAAGGGGCTTTTCGAGCGCCCACCTCTAATGAGAAACGATCGCAGCAGGTGTGACCTTGAAAAGCGATGTAATTTTCACAACGATATTGGGCATGCCACCAAAGACTGCTTCAGCTTAAAAAATGCCATCGAGTCATTGGTGAGGAACGGCGCGATCAAGTAGTTTGTTAAGAAAGAACCACACGCTAAAGATTGCATACGATCCTAAATGAGCGCTGGAGGACTGCACCCAAACGACTTATCATTGGCATCATAAGCATGATCGTCAGTCCAGTCGCGATTTGGGCAGTGAGCAAGTCAAAACGTAAGTCCCACCTCTGTTCGGTAATGGCAGTTGACGTAGCTCCCAAGCGTGTTAAGCAAATCGATTGGGTGATCCGTTTCGACGACGTTGACTCACAGCTCCTATCCGATCAGGGAAATGATCCCATCATCATCTCCACCACTGTAGGCAACTATCAGGTCCATAGAATCCTCATTAACAATGGGAGTGCTATAGAAGTTCTACAGTGGAACGCCTTCCTTCGCATGGGCTTTACTGCTGGCGACCTGATCCCGTCATCCCCAATATATGGATTCGCCAACCAACCAATACCCGTCAAGGGAATGATCACGTTCCCAGTCACTATGGGCGATGGGGAACATATGTGAACGCTTTGGTCGACTTCCTCGTTGTTGACCAGCCTTCTACTTACAATGCAATCATTGGCCGGCCATTGATGAAAAAGATAAAAATGGTCACTGCGGTCTACTGCTTGACAGTCAAATTCCTCACACAAATAGGGATTGGATGCATGCATGCCGACCAATGAACTGCATGCTAATGCCACCTGTTGTCAATTGAATTAGCCACGCGCCAGCCAGCCACAGTCCACGGTGATGCCTCCAGACCATCGGTTCATACTATCACACCTGTACAACCAGAGGCGGTCAACCTAGAGCAACTAGATGCCAGGGACGGTTTTCATGACCAGAAGCCTTAGCCAGCTAAAGACACCAAAAGGTTAGCCCTTTATGATTCAGATCCAGAGTTGGCTACTAGTATCGGCTCTTCTATTGACACTCAAGAAAAGAACTTCCTCGCAAAATTCCTTAGAAAGAATACCGAAGTATTCGCTTAGTTTGCAGCCAACATGCCTAGCATTGACTCGACCATCATCATGCACTCACTCTATGTGGACCCACGAGCCCTACCAGTCAAAAAAAAAGTGTAAATTTGCTCTGGAATGGCTCCAAGCGATACGCGAAGAGGTTGACAAGTTACTGCAAGCTAATTACGTCAGGGAAGTTAAATACCCTTACTGGCTTGCTAATATGGTCATGGTTAAAAAGGCCTCAGGGAAATGGCGAATGTGTGTTGACTTCACCGATTTAAATAAAGCCTACCCAAAGGACAATTACCCTCCCCCCAGCATTGATCGACTGGTTGACGCATCCGCGGGGCATAAACTCTTAAGTTTTATGGACGCCTTCTCGTGGTATAACCAAATCAAGATGGATCCCTGTGACTGAGACACAAGGAAAGAAAATAGTAACTGCTACATACTATTGGTTATAACTAATGGAAATGACTGGATGGCTGATGATTTTTATATCTTCCTTCTTATATCTCACACTTTGATAAGCTCGGGTAAGAAAAAACTAATCATGTTGATTCATAAAAACCTTTTTTAAAAAAATATTATTTAAGGGTAAACATTACACTTATCAATGGTCATTTCATCTTTGATATAAATTTGGGATTGATTAATGTGAAATGTTCTAATAATATTTTCTGAATAGCAATTATTCCTGTTATTGCTGTGGGTGAAAGTTCTACTCCAAGACATAATAATAAAATTGTCCAAGAATGCATATTTTTGTTTTCCTCATGTTGCATGAATCAAATTTCATGTTTATGTTTTCTTATTAATTTTTAAGCATATGAAGATTGCTTGATTCTTCATTGCTTTTAATTTAATGGTGCAATGATTTTTCATTTGCAAATGACATATCTATTATTTCAAAATG
The DNA here is from genome assembly GCA_029448705.1 of Adansonia digitata. Lineage (NCBI taxonomy): Eukaryota > Viridiplantae > Streptophyta > Magnoliopsida > Malvales > Malvaceae > Adansonia > Adansonia digitata. The sequence goes on along the minus strand of JAQSVH010006988.1, from coordinate 3,657 downwards.
TTTATTGCTTAACAATATTTTAACATAGACCTTGTATCTAGCATTGGTGACCATATATGCATGAAATTGCCACAAAGTGCTATTTCATGGATTAAATATTGTTGGATGATAAGCCATTCATGTTTTATTATATATATGGAAATAAAAGGTGAATCATTTATGGTTGAGTTAATATAATCATAAGTTCAAATAAGTTGTGTATTTTAATAATAATTTTCTAGTCCATGGGATTAAATGGAATTATGAATGTATAATTTTTAAAGTTTGTGACATGGACTAATATTATTTCATGAAAAAAATGTTGGATTGTTCTACAAAATTTATTATTGGCTAGTGATTTTCACTAGAAATTGAATCAAGCAAGTTTTCTAGTCAACGAAGAATAGTGGGAAAGCTTATGCTTTCAGAATGGAATTGCTATTATATAGAAGTTAAATCTTTTATGAAAAATGTTACTGCTTAATAGTAATCATTAATTTGGCTACAAGAATTTAGAGATCACAATTGATTTGTATTCAACCTTGTTTGGTTTGATTTACTTTGATTTATTTAGTTTTTGTGGTAGTGCATATGATTAACTAGTGATATAGTTTAAACAAGGTAATAAATATATTTAGTTTATAAATATAATAAAATGGGTTTATGCCTACGATATATGGCATTTCTAAGTGATCTCCAAATGAGACATATGAAATCATGATAAGATTTCATGATAAAAAAACTTTGTAGAGAAAATATGGAGAAGCATGATATATGAAATTAATGAAGGGTGGCTTTTAATGCTTTCTATAATTATCCTAAGTGGTCTTAAGGGATATATGAAAATACTCATTAAAATTTAAGATATTTGGAAAATCACAACTTAACAATGAAAAGATTAAGATAGCAAAATGAATGTTATTTGACCCGTTTGGATGGAAAATAAGGTTTTGTCATTGGCAATAAAATGACTAATAGTTCCATGAAGGGTATATATATATATATTGATATAGTCATAGTCACTTGATAAGTCCGGTAATGGTCTAGTAATAATGGCTATATTGTAAAAAAATATATATATGGAACACCTTTGTGTATATATATGGTTTATTGACAAAAAGTCATGTTATTTAAATATATATATACAATAAGTTTAGAGTCATGCATTGATTATAATAAGAAGTTATAAAAAAAATAGCAATGATATTGTCTTGTTTCATCAAGGGATTTAAGGCTTTATTATAATAAATTACCACGGTGAAAAAGGTAATATAAAGTATGATTTACACATTTGGTGATAATAGATAAATTGGACATATATATAACTATCATAAAAGATAGATAAAGTGATCACTATAGACATTATAAGGCAAAGAATTGGTATTTGTGCACAAGATATCCTTGATAGTTAAAATACTATTAAAAAGCATTCTTTAATAAAAAGGATGGATATCTTACATATGGTAGGGGTGTTGATTTCTTTAAAACTATTAATAAATAAAGAAATACCATCATAGTGTAATAAAATTTCGTATAATTTTAGCATGTTTAAATTATACAAGTTAATAAGTTTATTTACAACTTATTAAAAGGACAGCCATTAGAAGATCTTTAAAGTTAAAGGGTTAAAAGTGATTGGCTTCTTTGTTTATTTTATCCAATTATATTAGACATATAATGGTACTCAAGTTGTATGAAAAAAATTATGGAAATAGAATGGTTGAAATATTGTTTTTAAATGAATATAAAAGTTGTGGCCACCACAAATGCCAACTATTTCCTATAATTGTTAAAAGAGGTAATAATGTCTAAAATCATATACTAATATGTAAATAGAGAGTTTTTGCATGTTAGCCAATGATTCAATTATATTAGAGCTTCAATCTCTACTTTGAAATATTATCATGAAAGAAAAAAATTTCCTATAAATTGATTAGTAGTACTACAAGTAGAATGAGTTTAAAACCCGATTAGACAGCAATAATGGAAACCCAACTTTTAATTAATAACCTCTAATTTTAAAGTTCAGTGGGTAAGAACAAGTTATTGTTATGTGTCGTGATACACTAGTAAAACTCATTTGAAAGAAGTTGATTAGAGACTAGTGCGGTCCATTGCATATAGAGGATAAGTATAAATACTCTTAATAGAGTTCATTATTTAGTGTTTGAATGTCAAAAGCAATGGGGATGTTAAGGAACTCTACCTATATAAATATAAGAAATGGAGCCACTTCAACAAGAAGAATTTGGGTTTCTCTTGTAAATGTTTATTATGAACAAGATAAGCACATGGCTATAATAATGCTAAAAGTGAATAGCCTTTGACAGAAATATAAATGAATATTATGTGTGGTGTACCTTCAATTCTAATACTAGAAGTTGTGGTTCAATCTACGAACACTAACAACTTCATTAGAATTCTTAGGTACATTTGCTAATTGATGGTTCAAATTGAGAGATACCTTCTTGTATGCATAATATTTGTTTGTGTGAAAAACTAAATATTAAATTACTAACATTCTAAACTAGAGGAGGATTGTTAATAGTTTAAAATGTTGGTAGATGATTATTCTTTTTTTTTTAGAAAAGTCAAGTTCATCACTAGTTGCATTATGAAGACAAAACTCTTGAATTATAAAGGTGTTCTGTAAAGACATAACTTTTATATGTAAAGTTATTATAAATCAATACAACTTTTATAAAAGGGCAACTCATTAAAAGATACATATATTTGTTATCTATATAAAGAACTTTTTCTGTTTAGTCATTGTCACTATTCTGCTTGGAGGTTAAGGGTTTTGTTGTATCTTGGAGGCATATTAAAGCCTTAAGGAAAGTGTTCTACATGCCTGAAAGTCATTTTACTTTAATAATATTATTTTCTTTTCTTACTTCTTTCCTTAATTTTCTAACAAATATAAACACTATCATGCGTAGCATATAGAGGTAATTGCATTGCAAGCACACTTGTATTTCTAGTAGAGGGTTTTGCTATCTTTTATTTAAAATAATAGTATCAAGTAAGTCTCAATTTAAAATAATTATTATAAAAATAAGTTTAAAACCCGAAGTGATTAATACATATAAAATCTAAACACTAATATATATATATATATATAATATCACAAAAGCGTAAATATATAAAGATACCAAGAATGAACAAACCAATGTTCATATGAAATATATATCGCCCATTCAACCAATCGAATTGGATATCTAAATAATCCAATTGTTTGCATGTTCATATACACCAATACATACTAATGTAATAAATCTATATACGCATATAAGAAAAGGAATTGAAATATATAATAAATATATATGTATTGCAACCAAAATTTATAAATGTTAATATGTAAAATATATACAACACGGATGATAACAATATCATAACATGTCTATTGAAAAGACATAAAATAATTAATAAAAAAACAAAGGTGTGAACGCATGAAACTTATCAGAACCGTCTAAAACAATGTTGAAGTCGAGGAAGGAGAAACGAATGTTTATAAACCAGTATCTACCGGAACTAAGAAGGAAAAAAGAAACCAATTATAAAATTAGTATTCACGCATGTAAGAGAAAAGCAATATATATGCATATATAGACAAAATATCAAAATGAAATCAAACAATGATTTCAATAACAATAATAATAGTAATAAACAATCACCGTT
>JAQSVH010006936.1:0-12207 GCA_029448705.1 Adansonia digitata | reverse complement strand
ACTTTATTTAATAAATTTATCATTTGATGCACTCATTATTACAATCAAATTAAAATTATTTAATTATTGATTTTAATCTCGTTATTAAAATTTTAATCTCGATGAATTATTAATCATTTCATCATCATTATTTTTAATTTTATCATTATTAATCATCAACAACGTTATATTTTTTTGTATAAAAAATAAAAAAAATTATAGATCAAAAAAATTAAATTTCGTTAATTGAATTTAACTACGAGTTCAGGGAAGCTACATTCTTATCAATACATTAGCCACCGCAAAAAGGATTGTTAGATGAACTAATTTTTCCCAAGTGTTTATGTTAAGTTCATTTGACAAATCTGGGGTTCCTCTTTTTTATCCAATTTTTCCAGACTCCAATCATCCATTCTTTAAAGGCTTTGAGAAGCAATTATTGTGTTGGTAGATCAAACAGAGTGACAATGGGCAAAGGAAAATGTCATTTGCACTTCTGGGACCAGTATGGGGAATATCTGTATGTATGCAGATGAATGTGTCCAACTTCCTCTGTTTTAATTTAACCCTTAAAATCTTAGATCTGGTGGCTCAGAATTTGACACCAACGGATTGTCTATTTTTTTTAATAGAAAATTCCAAAGCTGTCTAATGAAACAGGAGTCAGTAAATTATCTTAATTCTCTTATCTATAAATTGGATTATTCGTTTAATTTAAAATTTTGATTTCTTTAAGTTAAATTTTGAATAAATTTTTTTATAAATTTAGATTAATTTGACTTGATTCGACTCAAATTATTATTTTAATAATAAAAACATTTATTTAAATTTAATTATAAAATACATAAACATTAAAATAAAATATAAAATTTTAATATTATTATGAATAATAATGTAGTCCAGCCAGCCATGGACTTAGTCTATTTCCCACCATGGATTTGTCCTTTGTTTAATTGAATAATTAATCTATTTTTTCAAGAAAAAGTGATTCAAGGAAATAACCTTTCAATTGGCTAGAATCGATTAGTTGAAGGAAACTTGATCTTGTGGAATCATATTGAATATTTGATGATACATTCTATATCTCGAGAAAAAATCGATCCCTATTTACCAACCATACATTATCTAACCAAATCCAATTCACTCTCGATATGTTCCTAAAAAAATCTGATTCTTGCGGATTCTTCCCCCAACTAATGAAGAGATCTCGATGGAATTTGCTACATATGAAATTGAGCACAATTTTGTAAAGAAATAGCCCATTTGCCTCTCGAGAAGAGATAGGAAACATGCTCAATATCATTTGATTGAATAGTTGACTCAGCTCCTTGTTGTTTGAAGAAACGCTCCAATTCAATTGGTATTTTTTCATGAAAAGTAAACATGAGATAACAAATCTAGTCTTTCACTAAGATTTCGAATAGTTGTCCCGAGTTCAAGTTGACTTTTATCGACTCATAATTAAAAAGTGAAGTTTTCCACTTCTCTTTTGATATATGAATTTATGGACAAGATCAAAGAGGGAAGATTAGTTAAAACTTGAGTTTTAAGCATCCATTTATAAGCAATAATTGCCTAATCAAAGTTTGAGTTAGTATGAATAAAATTTGGATTTTAAACATCTTAATTTCCCAACCTCCAAGGAAAAAAAGATTTAATTCGCAATCTTGACATAGAAACCCACTTGTTTTAGATCTAAGTCTAAATTTGGACATAACTTCGTGTTCTAGGAAATTCTTTTCTTCTGGTTAGGTTTTTGGTTAAGAGCTTCTCATCTAAATTTTTGATATGAGATTTTTACCAAAAATTATTGATATTAATGTCATGTTTGTGTTTAATTTGCTTAATTTTAATATAAGATTGTCATCTTTGGTTGGTAAAAAAACAACCTTTTACAATGATCATTTTATTAAAATATCCATCCAAACGTAAATGAAATTTATGGTAAAAATTGTTTTTATGTGTTACATTTACCTGTATGAAACGTGAACACCTAGTAAATTATATCAACATTATAAAAGAAACTATATAAAAAATATTTTATCATATCAATGTCATAAACACTTTATTTTAATTTGTATCCCTTGGAACCATTTTTTATATTTACCCTAAACATGGATCCAATTTTAATATGTCGAAAAATATGCATCGAAAAATTCAATACTGCACAGTAATAAAAGTATTGATAGTAATTTAGAGTCAGTAAAAATTATACTAGTACAAAAAATAGAAAACAAAGAAATAACAATTTTGTTTTAATAGAAAAATTATACTATAGGAATTGGATGAGTCAAGGTTTAGAACTTCTAATCTTAAGATTATTATTGCCTATCTATCGTGCTTGATAGATTCAGCGCAATTCATCTTCTAGGTCTTTCAATCTTGTTGCAACTGAAAGCATAACAATGACAACTACATGAACCATCAAATGCAGTGTATTCTCTCTCAGATGATAATGGCAAAACAAGATTACTAGTAAATAAAAAATAGATATTATTTTGGGACAGGATAAAGTAAAAAACCTTGTACAGTTTTGGTTTCCTTTTCATTATCATAAACTATATTCACACAGTTTTTCAAATAGTTGAAATTGTTTTGACAAAGACACAAAAGTTCCACAGATAAATATTTAAAATTAAAAAAATAAAACCCATAACTATCTAAGTAGGAATTCCTTAATTAAACGTAACCCATTCAGGTGATTAAATAATTCTACCAGGCCGAGTTCCAAAAAAAAAGGCTCATTCGACCTTTAACCCATACTAGGCTTAGCCTGACTTAACGGGTGCATTTGTGTTTTCCCAAGCTCATGTAGGCCTCAACCCCCATACAAAAGCTTGGTTGCCTCTTGAAGCCTAACACTACCTAGAAACTAAGCTTATATATACCACTAATAGAGATGCTCATAGGTTGGGTCGAGTCAGTTTCGAGCCAAGCCTAAGTATGGTATTAAAATTAAACAAGCTTGCCCAAACTCGGGTCGAAATATTGCTCTTAAATTTTGCCCAAGACCGCCCATATTTATAAATGATTTTAATCTCAAGTTTTAAATGTTTATTCCTATGGTTTTTAGTGAATTTTAATTAAAAAGAAAAAAGAAAAAAAATGATTTTGGAAAAGAAAATGAAAGGGATGTAATAATAGAGATTTCTCCATTTTTTTTTTTTGCAACCTTTAATCTAGCCATCCACCTTGTTGATCTAAGAGATCACAAAAATAGGGAATAAAAAAGAAAAAAAATGGCAAGCATTTTAAGGAAATACAATGCAACCCTAAGATCAAATGATACAAGGGTTTAAAATCAGACATTTAAGTGGTTATAAAATAGGAATACTAGGTCATTAATGAGGGGTTTTGGAGTTTTTACTCATTTTTATGGTAAAAAATGAATAATATGAATCGAAAGCTTAGTTCAATTGGTTTTTATATAGCCATGGTGGCATCTAACAAGTTTGGAGTTCAAATCTCAACATTTGTAACATTTCTCCTATCTCCAGGCTACGACCTCATTTGTATGAAAAATTGTAGAAAACCAAATGGATAAGGGAGAAGAAAAAAAAAGAAAAAAGGATAAAAGAAAAGGAAGAAAAAAAGTTGAAGTCCTATGCTGAACTTAAGGTTGATTTTATTTGTTACTATTATTCTTCTATTTTCTAAGTTCTTTGTTTTCTTGGATGCTCATTTCATTGTATTTGATAGCTATTAAGTTTTAAACCTTAAAAAACATATTTTTTTAAAATCAAATAAGCTTGTTTTCTTTTAAATCAATAGCCAATCAATAGTTGTTTAAAATTTTCTTTTTGGTTTATATACTAAAGCATGTTGTTAATTAAGCCAATAGATAAAATGTTTTTAAAACACAATTTTGTTGATTTGGCTATCATTAACTGACTTTTTGCCAGTTCATGTTTTCAAAGTCTTAGAAAAAAAGATTGAAAAAATACTAAAATTTTGTTGAAAAGCTTGAGGATGAACAACCCATGTTCATCTTTTAAAAAAAATAAAAAAATAAAGGATTTCAAAGCACTTTTCTCAAATCCATGGGAAAAAGATTTTATTTATGTTTTCGAAATGGTTTAGATTTTTTTTGCTTGATTCTATTCTTTAAATTTGATTTTCAAATGATTTTTGAATGATGTTTCCGTGCTAAATTTTATGGCATCATAAAGTGCATTTGGTTGCCTATTCTATTTTTGAAAGGAAATGTTCTACATTTTGCACTAAGGCATTCAAATGTAGGATATTAGCAATGCTAAAAAATTAGTACATGTTATACCTTTTTACTTGTGAAGTAAGTAACCAATATTATGTGTTGAAGTATAAGAGATAAATTGGATGACATGCATACGCTTGTTTATTGAACACATTTACTGAACATTGCCTGTTATGAGAACTTCCTTTGGTTTGGTAACTCTAGCATCTAAGTAAATGTCCTTATGTGCTAGCCATGTAAGTAATCCTTAAATTTATGATACTAGATCATCTTGCACGTGGTCATTTCTATATCGAAAATGGATAGATTTAAGGCATAAGAGAATTAAATAGACCTATTAAAAAAAACTAATCCAATCTATAAAGATAGACCAAAAATATAGTATTTTTGTTACTTAACTAACCATTAGGAAATGCAAATAGAACAAGTACACTAATTAATAAAATTGATAAAATAGCAATTAATCCAAAAATAGCCAATGGGGAAAGAAAAAGGTTAAAATTTTAAAAAAGCCATTGAATTGTACTAATTTATTTAGATAACCTAAATAAGTACTTAATCTTTAATTTCTACCCAAATAAGCCTTTCATTTTTAAATTGTATCCAAAAAAACCCCTAACCATTAATTTAAACCTATAGAAGTGTCCATGGGTCGGGCCAAGCCGTAACCCAAATTTTTTATATTTCTTGCCTAGGCCCTAAAGTTCGAATTACAATTAAGATATTCATGAAAAATTAAAAAAAATATTTTTATATTTCTATAGTTAAATTTAAATAAAAATTGTATTATTAAATAATAATTTGAGCTGGATAGGCTGGCACGAATTAGAAAATATTATGTCCAAGATTTAGCCTGGGCAAGTAGCCAGCCCATGGACAGGTCAAAACATAAATCAACACTTAATAAGGGCTTATTTAGATTAAAATCAAAAGATAATGGCTTATTTGGGTACAATAAAAGTATAGGGAGTTAAAAAATAAAGCAATAAAGTTGAAGGGTTTTTTTAATAATTTAGCCAAAGAAAAAAAAAATCATGTTTCTAATCCTCTAAGTTACCCAAAAAAAAAAATACCATTTGTCCCTCTATCATATCGACCAAAATAATTTTAATAAAATGCAAGGTGCAAAGATTTTACCATGAATAAATTGATTCTATATTACTTATTTCCAAGGAATAAAAAATTGGATTAGTGATTGAACTAGTTAAATCACCAATTCCTGGCTCAAACCTGGTTCAACCATCTTATAATATTTAATAATTAAGGAAACTTTAAAAAATAAAAAAATTTAAAAATAATTAAAAATAAAAAATAAGTGACATATAAGTTAATTACAAGTTTATAAATTATAACAAAAAAGTTAACAATTTTTAAATTTTAAATTTTGTTTTGTACGGGCATGAGAGAAATGGGTTGCATTTTGGGCTTTTTATATTTAAAATAAAAAATCAAATTAGGTCTAGGTTTTAAAAAATGCATAAAAAATGTATAATATGTCAAAATCCAATTCTACTAAGTTTTTACCCTTTTTTTTATATTTGATTCCCAATTTTTTACTGGTTCTGTCCAATTTGATCAAAATTAGATTTTATATACATAGTGAATCATCGAACCAATCGATTCCCTATTGAACTAATTGACCAAGCCTATCGAATACTTATTTTCTTCATTGTTTATTTCCAACCCCTTGCCACTTTTATTTGGACAACAGGTTAAGGGTTATTTTTTATTTCATATTCACAAATAGGAATGCTGGATAATGCATTTCACCTATCTATCTATCCATCTATCTATGTATATGTGGACATCCTATTTTGTCCAAGCCTCTAATTGACTTTTTCTTGGTTTTAGGGTGACTTTTTCCTTGTTTTAGGGAGTTATCAAGAATTTTCTAGGTTTGGCTTCTCTTAGATGAGTTATAGATGATAGAAAAGTCCAATTGAGGTTTTGGTTAGTTTTCATTAGCTTACTTTAATATAATAAGGCATTTGAACTTAATTATCCGATCTAAAGGATAGATGCCAGATTAGGGAAAACAGGATCTGGCTCCCAAAACTTAAAAAATGTCAGAAGTTGAGTGATTTGTGTCTTTTAAGGTGATAAGAGCATTTATTGATGACATTTGGATGAAAAAAAGACTTGTTTTAAAATTTACAAGCAAAAGTTAACAAAGTGGCAAAAGTCAACCATAAAAAGTTAACTTTTAAGCCTAGAGTTAGATTCTGAAATTGAAAGGATTATACAATTCGAATTTTGAAATTGATTACATCGAAATAAAATTGAACATAGACTTTCTGTCAAGAAAGCATAATCGGGATTAGGTCATCAAAGGACTTTAGAAATTTAGAGAGCCAGGAGTTCTTGAGGGTTTAATCCAAGAGGTTCGGAATAAAAAATTTCAAATTTTTCTAGAGAAAATCATTAAGATGCTTTTTCTACAAGATAGAACATTCAATCACATTTTTATATAAACATATCATGATCAACTGAATGCTACAAAAACTTGTACATAGGCTAGTGTAGAAATAAAGCTTTGACCGAATTCAATACATGTTAAATATACAAATTTCGCTCATCTATTCATTAAGGGCATTAGTGTCATTTCTCTTTAAATTTGTTTGGAAGTTAATGATTAAGCTAATATTATCATAGAGTGATTCAAGTGTATCACCAATCTTGAGGCCTATAAATAGGGGTCGATATTCATATTTTCACAATTTTTAAACACTTATAAAATTTTAGAAATTCTAGAATATTTAATTTTCTCTTAAACTCTCATTATTTTTAGGAGAAGACTAAGCTTGGAGTAGGTATAATCTCTAACTTTTCCCTTTAATTTCAATTCAATTTCATTATTTAAATGTTTGATCCATGCTTTTACGTACCTAAATGTGATTCAGCCAAGGTGCTTTAATGTTCTCTAGTGTTCAGCCAACTTGATTCATAATGATCTTGTGTTTCGATCTTGTTTGAGCTATGAATTACTTTATTTCCTATTTATTAAAGCATTATTATATGATAAATTATTGAAATCTAGCTTGAATCTTGATTAACAAGCAAGAGGAGATGTTCGAATAAAGACATTTCTTTAGATTTAGGTTTCGCTAACATGATTTCTTAGGATCTTAATGATTCAAGCTTAGTTAAGCTAATATTTTAGTATATTAAGATGAAATCTTGAGGTTTAAAGTTGAAATCATTAGTTTTTTTTAACTCAATTGAGATTTGAACATGGGAAAATTAAAAAAACTTGGTTCGGCTACTGTAGGTTAGGATGATTTTGAATTTAATTGATTTAATCTTGCATAATCTCACTAAGTTGACCTTGTTTAAGCTAAAATCTAAGTGAATAGAACTTGAATCATTTGTTTAATGAATAAATTGGGTTCTAGAACTAGGTGGAGCTTTTAAACAAGAGGAAATTCACGAGGCTAGGTTTGACAATTCTAGTATTTTAGTGTGCTTAAGTGGGCTTTACATAATTTATGCTTGAATGGTGAAATTAAGATGAATCAAGTTAAGTTAAACTTGGGTAAACTGAAATTGATGCTTAATTTGATGAAATAGAAGCTTGCATGTTCAAATGTTGAGTTCAAATGATTGAAAGCATGCTTTGATTTTTAATCATGTTAGTTAAATTGTATCCAAGCTTATTCTTTTGTGATTGATTGTTAATTGATGAGATTTTGATAAGAATTGATAAGCATGATTATTTTTATGTAAAATCAGCCATGGTCAATTTTGTGTTTAGAATAGGTTTATGGATGATTAGTTGCTAGAACTAAAGGTTAGAATTCTACATGTTTGATAAATACTTGTTGGAGTGTTTAGAATGTGTAAAAATTTTATTTTCATAAAAAATCCCCCAAGAGCAAAGCTTGATTCACTTAATCAATGGGTGAGTCAAGGTTTGGTTTTGTTTAATAAGTTCAATTTGAACAACTTGGGGACAGTTAACAAAATATCCCAATTTAAAGCTGATTTGGAGCAAATAAAAATGTTTTCTAAATGTCAAAACATGTTTGTTGAGTCTAAACTTGTTGAGCCTTAATATGTATCAATAGGTGATATTTAGGTAAGTCAAAATGTATTATTTAGAGTCATGTTAGCTATTGTTATAGCATACAAGTGAGTGGCATTAGTGTACCTTTCACTTGTTAAGAGTAAATAATATTGAATAAAAGCAAAAAAAGTGGAGACATTCTCATGACTCTGAAGCATATTGACAATATCATAAAACATATTTCTAGGTTATAGCGCTTAGAGTTCTTTATTATTTCCTCATGTAGGATAGTTGTAAGATCTATTTGGTTTCGTTGTTGGATGTTTGAATGTCCAAAAACATGTTATAAAAATTTGACAAAATCTTCATGAGCACAAGTTATTTCAGAGTTACTGTTGTAGTCCAACATGATAATCTTATAAGAAAAAAATATTTCAAGTCGGTACTAGGTCTTTAGAATTTTTTTTCTATATTCCTCACTGATTGAGCTACATGGTAGACTTTTGAAACATTTGATTTGGTGATCGGATGAGTATAGAAAAATTCTAGAACCTTCGTTGTTCGCATGGCTCTGTTTTTGTGCTTGTTCAATAATATGAGCTATTTTTGATGAGGATTAATTTTTTTTTTATTTTTTGATTAAAATTAACTGAATAAGCTTTCCAATCATGTATGGCTTGTCCAGTGGTTATTTTGGATGAATCAAGAATAAAATAAAAAAATTAGACAGGTCGAACATGATATGTTATGTAGAAGCGTCAAATTAAAAAATTCATGTGATAGCTAAAATGTTTTTTTTTGCATTTATTAAATATTTTTAGGTTAGAATACAGTGTGTCAGCATTCATTAAAATTTTACTTGGTGATTTTATGTTATACAAATAATTCAGAATAAATTCTGAGAGCTCGTCAAAAGGTTAAATCATTCCCATGTTTCAATTCTTTTTGGGTTTGGTGTTCATTAATCTGAGGCATTCAGATACTTCAGAATTGATTCTGAAAGTCATGTTTAATGTCTTAATAGGTTTAGAAGTATCATATAGAAGATTCCTAGCGGCTCACATTAAAGTTTCCAAGCTGAATTAAATAAAGTTGATTTTTAATCTTGTTTTCAAAGTTATGATATCTTTAATTTAGTTCAAGTGTATTATTTTGTGATTCCTTTTAAATGGAGTCAAATTTGCTAAATAGTATTAAAATAGACTCAATTAATGAATATTTTTGGAGTCAAATGATTTTATGAAATTTTTTTTTTATAAAAGATTTTAGCTCCGAATCAGTTGTAAATTCGAGCTAGTCTCGGTAAGAGTTGGGGTACATTTTTTGGGTGATATTTTGTTTGATTTTGAATAAATAAAAAAGGGATTATGGTTGAACATATATGATTGAAACTTAAAAAAAATTCAGATACGTATGATTAGTTGGTACGAAGTATTGGTTATTATGAGAGGAATCGAGTCCTTACGTGTCGTTTAACCAACTCTGGAGGCTAATTTTATAGATTTCTAGTATACATTGATAGTAAATTGTTCCTCTAGAGTTTTGTAATTCTTTAGTGAATGATTTTAAAAGGTGGCTAATCACACCTAGCTAAAAAAGATCAATGGTGACTTCTTAAACCAGTCACTTTCGTATTTTGGTATAAGAGGTTTAGAGAAGCAATTTGTCTAACTGTTTCGGCTCTAGTATGTTGAGGTTTGTGTCTTGATATATTACAACAATATATATAAAGAATAGATTGACCTAGGTTCACACATGATATCTTTTAATATATAGTGATGTATAAACTCATATGATCAAATTCAATTTAATCGAATAAAAATAAAATAGAAATTAGCTTTCAAAGGGATGGCTGAGTGTTTAATAGCTCCAGTTTGAAAAATTAGTATAGTTTGAAACAAAAAATTATCAAGGGTTCAAATCCTTCATTCTCTTTTTGCTTAATGAATAGATTTTTTTTATTGTATTTTTCCAAGCTCTTAATTAAGAATCTTAATATTAATAAAAGGTAATGGCTTGGTTGTGTGGAATAGCCAACACAAAAAAAAAGTTAGATATAAAATTAGTTTAAAAGAAAGAAAGAAAAAAAGATGTCATATTTTTTAAACATCATTTGATTCTTTTAATTTATATAATGTAATCAAATTGATTCCTACCTTAAGTATTAGATCCCCTATTTGAGTTGAGAGAAGTATGGAAATAACAAGCTTAAAATCATGACAGTTTTTTTCAAATCCTTTGCATGAGCTCTTCTTTCATGCCATAAAAAACAAGAATCCTAGGACAAAATCAGAGGTAGCTAACCAACTTCTTGGATAGGCAAAATTAACTACTCAAGTTCAAATCATTGGGATGCCTAATAAGTTATAATCAAGGATTATGCAAATCCCAAAGTTGCATAATTTTCCCTTCAAAAATTACTTTTTCAATTGAGAAATGTGTTCGATATTTACCTAACTCTGTAGACCCTTAAACATATCCCACGTTAGCCTTAAAATGTTGGTCTTTAGCTAGAAAAGTAAATACTTAAGAAGCTTCAGGTCCACTAGACCTGTAAAATTTAATAAGACAAGTGATATTATTAAATCAAACAAAGCAACAAGCAATAAAACCAAAAATATATAAAGCACTTAAACTATAAGACAAGTATCTCTTGACCATATAAATGCACAGTGAGCCCATATAAATGTTTTGGTTAAGATATGTTAGATTCCACCAAATATTCAAATAGACTTAGCCATACACGTCTTCTAATTACATTTTCTAAATTATCCTCACTAATAACCTATTTGCACTTCCAAATAAAGATTTTAGTAAATAACCAACTATGAAACTTGCATGAGAGTCAAGTGGGCTATGTTTCTTACATGCCCCTCTCGAAGTCTAGATATAACAAATGTCAAAAATAATGAGCCTTGAATACTAGAAGAAATACACCTATATCTAGCAAAATCAAGCAAGAAATTATGGTCATTTGATTTCTATCTCTCTATACATAACCAAAAATGGAAAAGATTCTTTAAGAGTTTCAAGTACTAAGCATCATATTAGCTCTATTTCTCTATTTTCAATAATGTTTTCACTTTATTAATTTTTATAAAAATTTTTAAATTATTTCTTTTTGTCAACTATATCATTTTATCTTTTTAATTTTTTAATTTAAAGATTTTTAAATTATTTATTCATTTAATATAATAAATAAATTTATATTATTATAGAATAAATTATTTAAATAAAATATAAAATAATATATTTAAATAAATTTAAATATTAAATATTATTAAAATATATAAAACCAATCTACCAATACACTTTTAGATTAATGTTCTTAAAGATAATTTTTCATTCTCACCTCACAGCTATCACTATTTTGTTATCAAAACATAAATCTTGCCATTGATATTGATCTTGTTGATACAATCCTCAAATCTCCACTATAGCAATCAATCTCACTACCATAATGGAACCTACCTCTTCTTCAGCCTTTAAAGTTCTCATTTAAATATTTGCTATAGTTAGAGGTGGCAAAATAAATCCGAACCCAAAAATTCGCCCGAACAAACCCGAGCCCGAACCCGAACTGAATCCGATTTGATCAAAAGGTCCATGGCCCGAACTCGAAAAGACTCAAACCCGAAAGAACCCGAACCCGAAAAGACCTGAACCTGAAATGACCCAAACCCGAGCCTGACCTGAACCCGGACCCGAATTTAATACTAAAAATAAATATAAAGAAATTATAGTTAAATTTTTTTATAAATAAAAAACTTTAATAATAAATTTTATTTTAATATTATTTTAATAATTTAATTAAATATTAAAAATATAATTTATATTATAAATATGATTAAACTTGCTTATGGGTTGGGCTGGGCCACGGTTTAAATTTTTTTAAAATCTCAATCCTAAGCCCTTATTTAACGTGCCCAAACCTATCTATTTAAGCCAGAATTACTGTTTATCACATTAAAGAATAGTTTTTATTAATATTATATATTATAATTAAATTTAA
>JAQSVH010006925.1:0-12208 GCA_029448705.1 Adansonia digitata | reverse complement strand
TGTTGGATCAATTTTGGTGATAGATTAAAAGCTTGAAATATTCAGAATTTTCTTGCTATTTTTACTACAAATTCGATCAATTTTTAGAATTAAAATTGCTTAGAAGTATTCCTTGCAAGGTTGAAAAGTTCCATCTCGAATCATCATTAAAAGAGTTTGAGTTTGGCGTGATTCGATTTTAATGGCAACAACGAAATTGGTGGTAGGTAATAGATGCTTGGAGCCACTGCTAACGCCACCTTTGTTTGCTTTTGGTTGTTACCAAAAACTGCTTACTGCATAAAGGAGTCCCACTAAAAGCTGGTCACTTTGTCGTTGTATCATCCTTGAATTACAACCCTTAGATAAGTGGTTCGTTGATGCGAAATTGCTTGTGGCTTAAAGAACCAAATGTGGGAAGGTAAAGGCACACGTTGCTTAAAGCTGCATAATGCTAGCTTTGGAAGCTAATGTTTATGTCCCAATAGAATTCCTCTCTATCACCAACGACAATTATCTAGTTGGACAATTTTTAAACTATTTACAGAATATAATTACCATGTTTTATCTTCAATTGAATTGTTTAATTGGATAATGTTTAATTTAATTGTTTAATCTGAATTAGGATAGAATATGATTAGGATAAATATTAATAAAAAAATTTTTATTTTTCTTGATTAAATTAACTTGAGAATCAATATAAATCCCGACAATGGTAATTAGATTTTAAAACATAGTTTATATGTTCATAGCCATGATTGTGGAAGTATAAGAAGCTTATGGACTTAGACTCATTGTGATTGTGAATGATTTCATTTTTCATGGTATTTATTTTAAATAAGGTCCGAGTGTATTATTTTTTATTTTTGGAATTGTAAAATTCTTTCTTCATCTAACTTCTCTTAAATGTAACCCAAGGTTTTTTTTAATTAAAAATGCAATTTGCTACATCAAAAGTGTAAAAATAAGATTAGTTAGGAATTTTTTTAACTCGAACAAGGAGATCCAAGAAAGGTGTGATGAAGATTAAGGAGATTACAAGCAATCTTGTGAAGACTTTGTATATAGTCACCTAGGAATTTGGCCAATTGATTTTGTTTGATAGCTCAAGGAAAATAGATTAGAAAAGTCTATAATCATGTGATAGAATTATCTTATTTGATATAATAAATGCTATGCATGTCAAAAGATAAGACTTTATTAGAATAAGCAATGAAATCCCCCATTCAAATATCATCACATGCTTTGCATGATAAAGTTGCTTTCAATCATCATAACAAAATAATATGAGTTCTTCGAATAAAAGGCTTGTTGAGTCACTCAAGGTTGAACTATTGCACGAACATGTTAGAGTTATGAAATGTGGTCTTTTCTTAACAAAGTCATGTTGTTTGGATGGAAAAAGCTTGACCACATGACATTAGAGGCAAATTTAGGCGAAATACATATGATGCGCTTAGAGAAGGAGTTTTAACCTAACAAATTTAAGAGTTGCATAGAGATATAAATGATAAGCTATATTATCTTCCCAACTAGGCTTATTGCTTTTTGAGCCACACAACATGTTGAAAGGGATCCCAACCTATTAAAAATACTTTTAAGAGATTTTCGAATAATAATGAAGATTATTATTTCGAAAAGTTAGTGGGATAACTAATAAAGATTTAATACCTTATCTTAAATTGGTTTAAATGCATGAAAGACTAATACAATCCTTTTCCATGCTAGGTTGTTAACAATGATTAATATGTTAACTGCATTATATGGCGTATCAAATGCCATTAGCCCAAAATATTTAAATTAGTAAAGCAAATTAAGAAATGTTCTTAATAAAAGAAAGGTTGCTATCTTAATAAGTTAAGAGGAATTTCTAGAAGTTTTTTACTTGACCACACTTATAAGTAAGATGAATTTTTTTTACTATTAACTCCATATCTTAGACAATTGATTCAAGATGTGGGCTACATTTTTGTGATGACATAAATTTGCCAAAGAACAGTAGAAATTTAGGCAAAAATGATATAGTCATAAGAATGGGCAATGACACAAATATTGGTAGCCATGGCAGTAAAGAATTGTTCTACCTTTGCCTTCTATCTTAAGTTTGGAATTAAAAAAAAAGGCTATTTCGTTTCAAGATTTTCTAGAACCACTATTTCGATCTCATTCCTCCATGAATGATTATTTACAAGTTTAGAATGAAAGACAATAATTTTCATTCTAAAAGACTTATATTATGGATTGTATGGCTTAGATCCAAAGGTATTAGTGCTCAATATAAATGCAAAGAAAGCAAGAAAGAATGGTTCAAGTAGAACCTACATATGGCATTCATACTTGTCACATCAATAGAACTAAATAACTAAGTTTTATAATCAAGACTATTTAGACCCATTTAATTATGAATCGTATGCGACATATGGCTGTTGTTTCTTTGGTAAAATGACCAGTACTATAGAAAGGGTGAAAGAACTAGTGTTTTATTAGATTTAATACATTTAGATATATGTAGGTCACCAAACATAACTTCTAGAAGAGGTTATTTTACTTCATAAACTTTATGAATGATTATTAAAGTTTTGGCTATGTGTACCTAATGGGATATAAGTTTGAAGCTTTTGAAAAGTTTAAAAAGTTTATGGTTGAAGTAAAGTAGCAAACTAACAAGAATATTCTAACTCTAAACTTTGATTAATGAAAAGAATGTTCAAGTAGGTAATTCTTGGATCATTTGACAGAAATTGCATTTTGTCATAACAGAATCCATTCAAAACTTCATAGCATAAAAGAATATTTGAGAAAATAAATCAAATCTTGTTGGATACAGTTTAACCCAAGATATCTAAGGCTGGCATTTTGATATATTTTAAGGATATGATTGTTTCTTATCTTCTTAATAAGGTTTTGAACAATTCAGTTGATAAGACTCTATATGAGATAAAAATATGTTGAGAAACCATTTTTTTCTTATCTAGAGACTTGGATATGCATTACTTATGTTTAATGTGCACCGTATGATAAATTAAAAGCTAGATTAGAAAAATGTAAGCGTGTGCAATATCTTAAATGAACAATTAGGTTTTACTTTTACAATCCTACTAAATAAAAAAATGCTTGTTTAGAAACATGTTACTTTTCTAGACAAAGAGTTTTTAATAGAAACATTTAATAAGAGCAACGTTGATCATGAAAAAGTTCAATAACCACAAACTAACATTTTTTTAAAAACCTAAGTCTATAATTGAAGTATTGGATTCTTAAACCAAAGCTCAAGAGACATTAATGCTTTGGAAATCTAGTAAGGTTAGTTAAATTTTGAGGAGAATGAATTTTATTGGAACATACTATTTTTCCTATTTATTATGAACCTACTACTATGAGGAAGTATTTTGGAATTATAGCTTGAAGCCATGACATCCAAGATAGATAACATTAAATTAAACCAAGATGGACTTTGATTGATCCATCTAAAGGATAAAACCTATAAGGTGCAAATAGGTCTTTAAAAGAGAGACTGACATTAACATGTAAAGTCATAACACTAAACTGGTAATAAAAAAGGCATTGATTTAAAAAAAAAAAATTCTCTAGTTTTCATGTTCGAATGAATTAGGAATTTACTTACTATTGTTGCATATTAGGATTATAAGATATCATAAATGGATGTAAAGACTACATTTATTAATAAGAATTTGCATGATAAAGTGCAAGTGACATAACTTGAAGGATTTATATCTAAGGCAACTTTTATTAAGGTATACAAGCTATAAAAGTCTATCTACGGACAAAAGCTAGCATTACTAATTTAAAACATCAAGTATGGTGAAGCCATTACAAAAATGGTTAAGACTCCTAATGATCTATGTGTTTACAAAAAGGTAAATCAACAAAAATGTTATGTTCCTAGTCTTTTATGACAACAACACATTGCTTATAGGAGATCATGTGCCTATGCTAAAAATGACTTAGGTTTGGCTTTTCAAACAATACTCTTTAAAAAATTTGGAAGAAAGGACATAAATTATAGGAATTAAGACCTATAGAGATAGATAAAAAAGCTACTTAGCTTGTCTTATTTTATCTGCACAGATAAGGCACTAAAGTGGTTTAACATAGATACCTCAAAAAAAGAAACTTGTTTATGTAGCATGGCATTCATCTTTTGAAAGAAATATGCCATAAAACATCTGATGAAAAAACACATATAGGTAAAGTTCCATATCTTTCAACAAAGGAATTTATCATTTATGCTATGTTGTGCATTAAACTAAATGTATCATATGCTTTAAGTGTTATAAGTTGATACTAAACCTATCCTAGTGAAAATCACTAGACTATTGTAACGAATCTTTAAGTACTTGAGAAATACTAAGGATACTTTCTTGGTCTATAGATGGGCTGAACTTCAAGTTAGGTTTTACATTAATACTGGCTTCCAATATGATAAAGTTAATAGCAATTGCAAGATATTCACCTCAATAGCACTACAGTCAATCAAAAAAGCTTTAAACGAGCTACAGTTGTAGATTCACCAACATAGGCCAAATACATCTTTGCACATAAGGTACTTTTTTACTATAAGGACAATGGAGTCACAATTCCAGCTAAGGAACCAAGATTTTATCATAAATTAAAACATATATACAACGATATCACTTGATTAATGAGATCATTGAGAGCCATTATACAAGTATGAAAGGGAACTCACATAAAATAATCTTGCTGATCCTTTTATCTAAAGTTCAACCTTGGTTGAAACATGGCCATCAAATTGAGGGCATCGGTCTTAGACAAATAGGCAATTAGCTTTAGTACTAGTGGAAGATTGTTAGTGTAAGCCTTACAAGTTGATCATAATTTAATTGTAAAAAATATAGTTATCATTTCATGTATTATACATTATAATAGAATAAATTATTTCTTTATCCATGTCCTTTATTATGATTTACTGCAATAAACTTTTAAAAATAAAGCTTATTAAATACAAAGAACTTGAAAAAGAATTGTAAAGAATTTTAATTATTAGATCATTGTAATTTAAAGCCATGTTTATAAAAATTATTCTTAGTCATTGTATTGTTGAGACAAGTTGTTGAAAATGCTTTAAGACTAGCAACCATATCTATTTTTGCCATAATGACTTAATGCTAAATTGTAAATAAACATAAAAATTAAAACATGTTCATTTATGTAAATTATAATAATGATGTATAGTTATAAAAGCAAATGATACCTCAAATAAATCTTGCATGGAAACCTTAACATTGGAAGAAACTTTTTCCAAGTTCGACCATAGGTTATTGAAGTAATACTGATTAATGAGATAATAATGGATTTGACATAGCTCTCTATGAAAGTACTATAAAATATGAAGCATTTTAGTCCAATTATCAGGAGTAAGTCTGATTTACGTTTTTAAATAATGAAATTAAAAAAAATGCAAACGAACTTATGTGTCTTGTTGACATGTTAGTTGAAACCTATTAGTTGGATTAGTCAATGTTGGCAAACATTAAAATGCTACTTTTAACCTATTTCCTTGAGTTACTAAAAGTGGTACTATTTGCAATGGTTACCTAAAAGCTCAAATTCAAGTACCTCAATCTCTGGTTCATTTCCCTTTAAGATATTTCATGGGTTAAGGAACATTACTCGAGTACCGATTTATGTTGGAAAATGAGAAAAAGAGAGGAAAGATACTGGCCATACTAAAAAGAAATCCATATTTTAAGTTGTGTTTTCTTTCTATTTATCTAATTAGGCAAATTTTATTTATAATAAGAAATGCGCAGAAATTATTAATAAGTAAATAATTGACTTTATATGAAAACACAATAAATTTATTTAAAATTAAATAACTTATTAAATAAAAAATTTAAATAATTAGCATGTTAAGATAATAACAAAAACATAATATTAAATGAAGAAAAAATATAATAGTTGGGTAGAATAATTGTTTTAAATTTTAGTTTTTAATCATTGTCATCATTTTTGTCTTCTTCATCGTCATCATTGTTGTACTTTTTCTGTTTATTTTTTCTTTTCTTTTTTTTTTTTTTGTAGATTCAATGTTTTCATCATTATCATTTTTTTCATGTTATTGTGTCACAATAGAACTTCTTTCGATTCAATATGAATAAGAAGTCTAGGATTATCAAGATCTTTTAAATATGTTATAATTATCGACATAGACAATTCCATATTTCACGAACCCCTTTGTTAAGATCAATTATGTCTTTTATTTTTGGCACTAGAGCTTCATTATAACATATAACTCCAATATTAAAAAAAAGAAATTAAAAAAATAAAATCTAAAGTAAATAACTCATTGTGGAATTACAAATGACATTTAAAAGAAAACAACACAGATAAAAAAGACTTAAGCAAAAATAATTTTTGAGCTCTAAAAATTAATTGCTTGACTAAAGATCATTAATATTATAATTTCTATATTTTGTCTCTAAAAAATTCCCTCTTTTCTGTCAATCTATAGTCAAATTACATATATAAAGAGAAGTAGAGATAATGTTGCTTCAGATAATGTTGATAAGCCATTTCAATTTTATTTTTACTTTCATTTGTTATATAAGTAATCATGTAATATATATCTTACTCATACTTCTATTTTGGTTTGTATAAATATCTTTAGGTTTTTGAAAAGATATATTTTATATTGGAGTATAACTCTTATAAATCGAGATGTAAAGCCTCATATTCAATTCATTCTCTTCCATTCAAGTTTGAATTTTGATATAATTTTATGGCTACTTATGTCTATTAAGAAAAAAATGCCTATTCAAAAAAGGCTAGTTAATTTCCTTCTATAATTGTAATCAAATAGGATTCATATGTCTTAGATGTAAAGATTATTTTTTCCTTTTAAATTTGTTTTGCTTTTGCATGATATTATAGAATGTGAAAAAGTTGTATATATTAGTAAATGTGTAATCCAAATGGTTCTTGACATTTAATAGTTTCTATTTTGTAGTATTAAAATTTCCTGGCATAGGTATATTATGACTAATAGGCATTAGGTTCTTATTTACTAAAATGTTATTCATTTTTTAGAATTTGCTTTATGTGATTAATTCACTACACAAAATAACTGGTATGTAAGATTTGCTTACAGGATATTAAGTGAAAAGCAAAGGAATATATTGAAAATCATTGTATTAATTTTTATTTAAAAAAAAAGATTCTTAAGAATAGACAAGTTGGGAAGAAATCAAATATTAATTTATTATTGAATGGTTCTGCATAGACAAAGAAAATTCTTGATGGTAATCAAATTGCATTGCCTAGAAATTTTAAGAATAAATAGACAAATAATTTTATATTGTTCGAACACTTCAAATTAAAGGATGGTTAAAAAAAATCATTATGTGAAAGTTGAAGAGAAAGTGGCAAATTTTCTTATGACATTAGACCATAACATTAAAAATCATGTTATAAAAAAAGATTTAACCATTCAACTCAAACAATAGATTTTCACTTTTACGAAGTATTGAATGCAATACTTATTTTAAAAAAAATAATTATGCCTACATAAAAAACCATAGTTATAGAAGACCAATATCATCGATGGTCAAGAGACATAATTATGGTGATAAATCAAGTATTGTACAAATATATTTATTTTTGTTATTGTATTAAAAATTTTTTTATTAATTAAAATAGGATGCTATTGATGCACTTGATGGGACTCTTATTCATGTTGCGAAACTAATCAACAAACAAGACCCTTATCAGGCAAAGATAATATTGGCCATATTAATATGAATTTTATATTTGCGTGGGTTGGATGGAAAGTAGTATTAGTAGAGATAATGCATAATCTTGAAAACAATTTTCCATATCCTCCATTAGATTAGTATTATTTTCCTATAATTAATTTTTTAATAAATTTATAAAAATATTTTATTTATATTTTTTCATATAAATACTATCTTTGTGATGCTACAAACACACATACCTAAGGATTTATGGCACCTTATCATAATGCATGATATTGGTTGAACAAAATTTCAAAATAATGCTCGCTTTCATACAAGAGAAAATGTATTCAACCACACATGCCAAATTAAGAAATGTGATTAAAGATTCTTTCAAAGTTTTAAAAGCTTGTTTACCAATTTTGAAAAGAATGGCACCATATCCATTTTCAATATAAAAAAACATGGATATTGCTTGTGTAGCTATACAACACTACAAAAACAAAAACAATTAGCTATTACATATGCTTTCTAAGAGTATGTTGATAATGAATGCGAAGACAATTAGAGAATGCATCAAAATAATGAAAAAAAACTATAACAAATAAAGGAGGGCAATTCAATATGATCAATTTTTTATGATTGATCTAAGAGAGCAACTAACAAAATCAATTATATAATAATGTAAATTAATTATATATATTGTATTAGACTATATCTTGTAAAAAACATTTTATTTTTTATAATTATCATGTTTTTATATTTATTAACTCAATTTTTTTCAAATTTTATATTCAAAACTTGACTTTATTTGAAATTAACATAAACTATAATAAAAATAAAGATAAAAATATAAAATGAACAGTTTTTAGAATTCAACATTTAAAATAATATATTTATATTGGCTTAAATATGAAAAAGCCTATAAATAAAAAGTCAAAAATCAAGTAAGCTCCATTTTCTTCCTATAATCAATTAATTTGCAACATTTATTTCTAATCAATCGGACCCTTCTAGTAACAAAGACCATTATATATTTTTGTTACTGTAACTCTATGTTGACGTGGAAAAAAAATTCACATGGCTTTTAGAGCTAAAAATTAATAAGAAGTAAAAAAAACAAAAATAAATTAAGAAATGACCTTAATTTTCCAGAGTTTAAAACAAAAACAATCTAGAAATATAAAAAAAATGATGCAAATTTTAAAACCTCTAAAATCAATTCAAATCTGAAATCCTCTAAAAAAGTGTAAAACTTTTAAGATTAAAACATTTAAATTCCTAAATCCTAAAAATAATCTAAATTTTTTAAAGTTTGAAAATCGTAATTCTTTTTTGTAAATCCTTTTTTGCAATTTCGAGCAGCCAGTTGAGAATTTATTTCCTTTTTATGAGTTTGCCTTTGAAGTTGAAATCCTATCATTTTTCGATGTTGAAATAGAAACTAAAATCCTTTTATTCTAATTTGATTTTCACTTCAAATGGTTTAGGGTTTTTTAATTTTCAAACAAAAATCTTATCAAGTGGAATGTGGGTCTATTTTGATTGCAAAGGTTTTTTAAAAAAAGTCTTGTGAGGTACATGTCAACTTGTCCTAATCATTTTTATTTTTTTATAATTTAATTAATTTATTTTTTTATGTGAAAAAGGTCATGTCTATTGGTCCCATTTCTTTATTGCTTTCTGAATTTGATATTGGGATTAAGGTTTTACTTTTATTAGTGTATTAGATTCTTTAAGTTTAGGGTTTATGAAAAAAACATGGTAATTGGTCATACTTTGTTTCTATCATTAATTGTTTGTTTGTTTGTTTGTTTGTTTGTATGCAAAACAATTAATGAACCTGAAGTTATTTTTGTATTAAGATACTATCATGGTGGCAAATTTGTCATTGAACCTAAATTTGACTATATGAATGAGACCATGGATAAATTTAAGGTGGACCTTGATAGGCTATCTTATTGAGAAATACTAAAGCATGTGAGATCATTAGGATATATGAATACACCTTATGTTTATTATAGGGTTCCAAATGAAGAATTCAATGTTGAGATGTTAGTGTTGATATGTAATGAAAATAGCATTAGGCAGTTAATGAGACATTTATTATCTATAGGCACTATAGATATTTATGTCGAGCACATAACTAGTGTTCCTTAGTTTGAAGCTAACTTAGTCATCAATAGTAGTGTAGAGGTTGAGACAACGAAAAAGGGTAAGAATAATGCAAAGGGTGCTGCAAATATGGGTAGTGAAGAGGGTGATATAAATTTGATACTAAAAAGGTTTCTAGAAATTTGGATAGTAAAGATAGTATTACAAAAGATAGTACCAAGCTAACGATGATGAAGATGTTTTTTTATTTGATGTTAACTACCTGACTGGCGATGTTAAAGAGATACAAGCCATTAGGTAGAAACTAAGAGATCTGAAAAAAAAAAAGGGAAGTATAAAAATGAAAATAAGGAAGGATTTGAGATTTCAGTATAAATAACTAGTGAGGGTGGAAATAAGTCTAAAACTGAGATACGTAATGATGGCAAAAGTGATACATTTTTAAATATGATGTTGCAAATGAATAAATAGTAGGAGATATAGAAAGCAAGGCTAAACTGCATAATAATAAATTTATAGATTCTTCTGATACTGGAGAATATAATGATAGTGAACAATCTGATATGACATTAGAGAACATCCTCTTAGGAAAAAATCAATTGGACCTAGGTACATGATCCTAGATAGGTAATTCCATTGTGGGGAATTAGGATTGACATTTGAGGATAATAAGCAATTCAAATAAGCTATCAAGGAATATGATTTCACAAAACGAATGCAATTGAGGTTCTTGAACAATGAACTAAAGAAAACTAGGATAGGTTGTATGAAGGGTTGTCCTTGGAGGTTGTTTGCTAGCTTTGACTTTAAGAATCACAATTTTAGTGTTAAAACATACAATCATAAGCTTAAATATTTTAGAAACAATAAGAAAAATTTATTGTCTGCAAAGTAATAGTCACTAAGTTTAAGGAAAAAAAATCCTAAAGCAACCAACTATGGAGGTTAAAGATTTAAAAGAGATTTATGAAAATGATTTAGGTGTTTTATTAATTATAACATGTGTTAGAAAGCTAAATAAGAGTGCTTAAAGAGAAAGAGAGTGCTTAAAGAGAAAGAGAGTGCTTATGTAGATGAGTATGCTAATTTATGGGGAAATGCTCATACGCTGATACATAGTAATCCTCGAAATACAATATTGATACAAGTCTATAAAGATGGAGGAAAAGTTATTATTTTTCAAGATGTATGTATGCTTACAAGCTCTTACGCAATGATGGAAAGGTGAATATAGACTTTTCGTAGGAGTTGATGCATGCTTCCTAAAATCTATTCATAAAGGGGAACTACTAGTTGTTGTAGGCAAAGATGTAAATAATTAGATATTTCTAGTTACTTGGGCAATGATTGAGGTAGAATGTTTAGCATCTTTGCAATGGCTTTTAAGCAAATTGATGATTAATTTAGAGCATGTCAATGGTGATGGTTTGAAACTCATGTTAGATATACAAAAGGTTTGTGCTGTAACTTTTTGTATTTCACATATTTGTAAATAATAGTTTATTTTAATTACAATTTGAACTGCTTATTGCAAGGTTTGATATTAGTTGCTACTGAAGTTACTTTAATTTTGAAGCACTGAATGTGTGCTTGATACATCTATGCCAAGTAGCAAAAAAATGAAAGGGTGAGAATAGAAAGTTTTAGTTCTAGAAAATTATGCGAGCAACATTTGTTGAAGACTTTAATGAAGAATTGCAAAAAATGGAAAACATGGGACCAACATCTTTAAATAATCTTTTAGAAATTCCTATTGACCATTGGTCAAAGGCATATTTTGATGCAATGACAAAAAATGATGTTGTGGATAATAATCTTGCAAAAGCTTTTAATGAATGGATAATGGATGCTTGATGTAAGTCAATTATAAACATGCTAGAGGAAATTAGAGTTTTGCTAATGATAAGGATGTCTATGAAAAGACTTGGGCACAGAAGTGGAGTACCAATGTAGCACCAAATACATTGCAAAAGTTTGAAAAAAAAAATATAGAAAATTAAACTCATTGAAAGCTTTCTTAGAACGGTGATGGTGGTTTTAAGGTGGTTAAGGGTAATAATTAACGTACAGTAAACTTAAAAAAAAGAAAGTGCACTTATAGGGAATGGGAACTAAATGGAAAACCTTGCTACTATATCATTTATGGAATGCATGATAACAATAAAGGCTTTGAAGAAGTTAAATTTTGATCGATATAGTAAGGAGAAATATCTTGCTACTTATAACCATGTGCTGCAACCAGTGAGGAAGAAAAAGTTTTGGCGAAAGAATGATGTTAGAAGATAAGGTCAGATTTGAAAGATTACAGAAGATAAGGTCAGATTCTAGAATTTGTAAATTATGGCATTCCTTTAATTAAGGATTAGATTAGAATTCCTTAAGTTAAGGGATTTGTTGTACAG
>JAQSVH010006893.1:0-12209 GCA_029448705.1 Adansonia digitata | reverse complement strand
AAGTTTCACAATCAAACTTCATAACAATATATTTAATTTTCACTATTTTCTCTTCATTCTGTAAAATTTCTATTCTTAAGGAATCAAATATCTCAAAACTCTCACTATATGCAAAATTAATTTTAATTTTGAAATTTTATCAAATAAATAAATAAATAAAAAATAAAAAAATTTATATTTACATAAATAGTCTTTAAAATAGTAAAATATGTCTCTAATTATATGTTCCATAAAACAAGTAATCTATTATCCATGACTAGACTTGTCAATTGGACAGTTTAGGTTGGGTCAATTCGAGTCTTTAAAATTTTTTATTATTTTTGGTTTCGGATCAATTCTATTTTGGGTCATTTTGATACATTTGGCAATTTTAAACACGCAAAAGTAATTAAAATATGACACAATATGAATACAAGTCTCAAAATTTTATAATATGAATTATTAATGTATCAAAATTGATATAATATAAACATAATTATGACATAAAAATATATGAAAATGATACGAATATATAAATTGCCTGGTCTAATTTTGGGTTTGAGTCGTTTTAGTTTCAAGTTATTTTGGGTTGAGGTCATTTTGGGTTTTGAATCATTTTGGATTTAGGTCAATCAAATTTAACACTCAAGTTAATCGAGTTTAGCACTTGAGTTACACAAGCTCGGGTCATTTGGGCTCAAATTATTAATTTTAAATTCAAATCAAATAAAATCTAAACAAATTATTTGATCAAATTATGTTTAATTAAAATTTTATTAAAATATAGAAAATAAATAATAAAAATCTTAAAAAATAGATATTGGAATATAATTTTTAGTAAAAATAAATCTCTATCTGACATAATTTTTGGATTTTTGTATAATCAGTTAATTTTTCAATTTTGAGTATCTATTTTACTTAAACGGGCATTATCATTTAACATGCTTTTAGTAAATATGACTAACAAAATTTGTATTATCTATCTCTATTGTCATCAATAATAAAATTATCTATTGATAGATGAATGATAAAAAGACAAAAAAAAAAAGTAAGACCAAAATATAACTTCTATACTCCCCTTGTGTCATGAGCCAAGTAATATCAATTCAATCAAAAAAATTCCAAAAAGATAAAAATTTAACAAAAATACAAATTAAAAATATTAATGTGATCATATATAAGATAATTTTGCAGGTGGCATCCCACGACAATTTTTTCTATAATGAAGCCATCATGTTACCCTCCAATGATATTTTTTTAATTAATATTTTTTATATTATTTAAATAAAAAATTTACATGAAGAATTAAAGAGTTTTTAGATTTCATAAATAAAGTTAGTAGAATGTCATAAAAATTAATTGAAAAATAATAAAAATATGATAAATTCTCAACACAACTTATAAGTTTTCAAAAAAAAATCAATTCTATTCCAAGTAATATAATATATTTCAAAATTACAATAACAATTCTAAAAATTTAAAATAATCAAATGTTACAAAAGTTTTTAATAGTGCAATATAGATTTTATGTTGTACCTACATCTGTTTAATTATTGCATTATTTATGTTTTGTTTACATTAAAAAATCTTAAATTTTCAAGTTTTTTATAATTCAAATTGGTGCAATCATCCAACAAATATTCAAATGTCAAATATAAGTAAAAAGAACATCTATAATAAGCAAAAGAATTTCAACAATATAACACTTAAAACATCTAATAACGACTAAGAATATCATATTTTGTTTATATTTTGGGTAATTAGGCTAATTTGATTTATTTTGCTTAATTGAACCATATTAACTGATAACCAAAATTTTTCAAATTCTTTGACCAATAACCAAAATGAATTTTATTTGGTCGGTTAATTCGGTTAAAATTGAATAGTGAATACCCCTAATTACAAGTTAAGAATTTAAAACTGTTGGAGATTTCATGTCTAAAAATTAAAATACTGCGAAATACATAAATTGGTTAGACAATACTAACCTTAATTAAAAAATTCAAACGAAATTATGCAAAATTATATTACCACAAATGAAAATTCGAAGAACAAATTTTGATCGAGTCAAGGTTTGCAACTTTGACCTTAAGACGTTTATCGCCTGCCCAAACATACTCGACAAATTCTGCAATATGTCTCCCAGGCCTCCTCGATTTCGTTACCAGTTGATAGCACTTTTAAGTGGTAACACGACAAACCAAAGAATGCAATTGTTTTTTTCTCTCCCGAAAGATGATAAAACTAAATTACAAAAAACAAAACCCAAGGAATTCTTTTGAGCATATATATATATTTAACCCCAAAAGAGCAGTATATATAACTATATGTATATATGTTTTTAATCCTTTTCTAATGGAATGGCAAAGGACTAAGCCATTTAATATAGTTTTAAGTGGTTTTAAAGACAAAAGTTTCAATTTCAATTTAAATTAAAATTTAAGACATATCCAAACCATTTTTTTAATTGTTCACATGTGAACATGTTACAAATGGTTTTTCATGTTTAAATTTCAAGTAGTAATAACTGCTCAAATAAACGACTATTTATTTAAAATCAAACAGTTAACCAGGCCAATTTAGTAATTGTTTTAATCGGACCAAATTAACTCCAATTTTCTTCAACTTCAAGTGGATACAATGAGAGCATTTTCTCATTCACCTTGGATATTAATCCTGTAAATAAAACTTATACCATGTATCATGGTATGACAACCTACGTATACTATACAACAAACTTCGTATGCATATTTCATATCTATATACCATTAATTTAGTATTCATATCCAACAATCCCCCACATGAATGAAAATTGTTTAATTAAAAAGACAAACTGACTTGAAATGAGAGAGAATATCTTTGATGACTTATTGCATTTGGATAGGTAGCTTTTGGCCTTGAACCTTCCACAATGGCAACTATCGAATTTACTTGGCTAACTGGTGAACTTGATGTCTTGAACTATTCAGCCTTTCATGTAAACCCAGACAATAAGTGTCACACAATCCCTATTCGAGCACCCTTGGTTCTCATAGTTGCATTCATTTTGGCCCCAAACACATCCTGGTTTCAGAGAGTGCCCTAGAGAATTTTGCCTTATCAATTCTCATAGAAATGGCCACGTTTCACACTCACATAGGTGATTTCTTATTCAGAGTATCCTGCCATACTTCACTTGATCTTGTCAAGCTATAAGAATCATTAAAAGCATAGCTTAACCTAACTCTTTTGCAGGTAGCACTGATTCATCATAGGAATAGGTAAGAGTGTTTAACTCTTTCAGTGCTCTCACTAAGTTAACATAATTTAGTTGTCCCTTTAAACCTAGATCTTGGGATCTTCAATCGACTAGGTTGGGTTTCAATTATGTAACTTTTATTTTGTACGCTTAAGTCTTATTCCCCTCAATGATTTAAAGACTTGCTTCTCTTTAAGCCTTTTGTAAGCGGATCCGCGATGTTATCCCTTGATTTCACATAATCAATAGAGATAATTTCATTTGAGAGTAGCTATTTTACTTTATAATGTCTTTGATGAATGATTTGAGACTCATCGTTATACAAACTGTTTTATGCCCTACAAATTGTAGATTAGCAGTCGCAATATATACATATTGTTGGCACAAGTTCGGCCAACCTGGAATATCTTCTAAGAAGTTTCAAAACCATTCCCCTTATTCTCTAGCTTTATCTAAAGCTACGAATTTAGATTCCATAGTGGATCTGGCTATACATGTTTGCTTAGAAGATTTCTATGATACTGCAACTCATCTTCTAGTAAAGACATATCCGTTGGTGGATTTTGAGTCTCTAGTATTTGATATCCAATTTGCATTGTTGTATCCTTCAAGTACAGCTGGATATCTCATATAATGCAATCCGTAATTTGAGTTATATCTCAAATATCTGAGTACCATCACGATGGCCTTCCAATGATCATGTCTAGGATTTTTGTGTATCAACTTCGTTTACTTACAGAGTAGGCTATATCTGGTCTTGTGCAGTTCATAAGATACATTAGGCTACCAATTATTTGCAAATATTCTACTTGAGATATCGCATCACCAATATTTTTCGTTAGATGTAAATTAACATCTATGGGTGTTTAAGCCATATTGGTGTCATTGAATTTCTCAAGGTTCTTATTCACATAATGATCCTGAGTCAACACCAAACCATCCTTTGATTTGGAAATTTTAATTCCTAAAATCATGATTTGCTAAACCCATATATTTCATGTCAAATTTACTAGTCAAACATGCTTTGGTGGTTCTAATTGTCTCACTATTACTGCCTATGATTAGCATGTCATCTACATATGACAAACAATGACATACCTTTCATGTGTATTTTTTACATATACACATTTATTGCATTCATTAATACGAGACCCATTTGTCAACATCGTAATGTCAAATTTCTTATGCCATTGTTTGGGTGCTTGTTTTAAACTATATAATGATTTAACAAGCTTGCACACTTTTCTTTCTTGTCCCGAAACATTTCGGGTTGTTCTATGTAGATTTCTTCATCTAACTCTCCATTCAAGAAAGTTGTCTTAACATCCATTTGGTGTATTTTAAGATCATTAAGAGCTGCTATAGCTATTAACATTCGAATGGATGTTATTCTCATAACTAGTGAGTATGTGTCGAAGTAATCAAGCCCTTCCTTTTGTTTGTATCCCTTTATTACAATTCAAGCTTTATACTTATCTATAGATCTATCTGCCTTTATCTTCCTATTAAATATCCATTTGGATCCCAAAGGTTTATGCCCATATGGAAGATCCACCAGTTCCTATGTATGATTTTGCATGATGGACTCTATTTCACTATTAACGGCCTCTTTCCAGAATGGTGCTTCTGGAGATGACATATCCTCTTTAAAAGTCTGAGGGTCATTTTCTAACAAATAAGTTAGAAAATCCGAACCGTATGTAGTCAATATTTTAGCCCATTTACTCCTTTGAGGTTCGACTTATTCCTCCTCTTCTTCTTGTGTATCACTACTTAAGTCCTCATGAGTTCTCTTAGTAGTCTTATTTCCTTGTGTTTCCTTGTATGGAAATACATTTTCAAAAAATGAAGCATTCTTTGACTCAATGACCATATTAACATGAATGTCAAGAATGTCTGACTTACACACAAGAAAACGATAAGCTGTACTATTATTTGCATATCCAAAAAATACACAATCTACAGTCTTAGGTCCGATCTTAACCATTTTAGGCAGAGGAATTGCTACTTTAGTAAGACACCCCCACACTTTCATGTAATTATAGAAAGGTTTTCGATCTTTCCATAACTCATATGGTGTCTTATCTAATTTCTTGTAGGGTATTTTATTTTATAATTTGCTATTAAAATTGCCTCATCCCACAAGTTTTAAGGTAACCTCAAACTAATCAACAAAGCATTCATCATATCTTTCAACGTATGATTTTTGCGCTTCACAATACCATTTTGTTGAGCCGAATAAAGAGCAATGGTTTGATGGATAATTCCATGTTTTGCGCAAAACTTATTAAACGATGCATCGTATTCACCACCTTTACCACTTCGTATTTCCTTAATTCTTTTGCTTAGTTGATTTTCAACATCAGTTTTAAAGAGTTTAAAGGCTTCTAAGGCCTCGTCCTTGCTTCATAGTAAATATACGTAACAATATCTCATGCAATCATCGATAAAAGTAATAAAATATTTTTTCGACCTCTAGTTTGCATGACCTTCAAATCACAGATATCTGTGTGAATTAAATCTAAAGGTATGCTCTTTCTTTCTTTTGAGTAAAAAGGAGCATTAGCAAATTTGGATTCGACACGTCTCACATTTATAATTTTTATCAATTCAAAATATTGGAAGCAAATCTAAATTGCTAATTCTTTGCAAGGTCTTAAAGTTTTCATGACCTAATCTACCATCCCATAGATTAGAGGACTCAAGCAAATACGCAGAAGAAGAGTTTGCTTTATTATTATTCTTGTTCTTAGAAACAATAGTCATGGTGTTGAGCTTAAAAAGGCCATTATAAAGATAACCCTTCCCCACAAAGATTCCAGATTTGGAAAGTATGGACTTATCATATTCAAAAACTAACCTAAATATGTTTTGCTCAACAATGAGCCGAACACTAAGTTTTTATGGATTTTAGGAGCATGAACAACATTGTTCAAGGTTAGTTCTTTTTTGGAGGTCATCTTTAATACCACCTTTCCATGGCCGAGAACTTTGCAGACTGAAGAGTTTCCCACAAATAATTGCTCATCTAGAGTAACTTCTTTATACTCGGTGAAACTCTTTCTATCAGAACATACATGACATGTGGCACCGGTGTCAACCCAACAAGTCTTCAGGTTTTCTACCAAGTTTACTTCTGATACCGTGGCAACAAGCTCAATCTCATTATCATCAACAAAGTTAGCTTGAGCTTTCTTTTCTTATTTTTGTTCTGATTATGATGACAATCTTTGGCACAGTGTCCTTATTTATTACAAACAAAGCTAGTTCCCATAAACTTTTTGATAGTCGTACCTTTGTTCTTATGGGAAAAACTCAAGCCAACATGTTTCCTTTTGTTGGTATTCTTCACATGTTCCATGACATTTGCTTGGGCTTCCATATTCTGAGTGCTAGCTCGTTTCTCCGAACCTCGATTATCTTCTTCAATTCTCAATCGAACAATCAGGTCCTCCAAACTCATATATTTTCGCTTATGCCTAAGATAATTCTTAAAATCATTCCACAAAGGTGGTAGTTTCTCAATCAATGTGGCCACTTGAAATGACTCGCTTAAAACCATTCCTTCGGTAGCAATCTCATGGAGGATCAACTGAAATTCCTAGACATAACTGATCATGGTCTTGGACTCCAACATTTTAAAATCAAAAAATTTACCGACCACAAATTTCTTTATGCCAGCATCCTCAGTTCTATATTTTTGGTCCAAGAATTCCGTAGCTCTTTCGCTATCTTCATTGGACTATACATGTTATACAAAAAGTTGTCCGAACCATTGAGGATGTAGTTTTTGCGTAAAAAGTCCGAGTGCTTCCATGCTTTAACTGAAGCTATAGTTGTAACATTTGTTTCCCCTTCCTCAAGAACCGGGGCCTCCTCAGTTAAAAATTTTGCTAAATTGAGGGTTGTTGGGTAGAACAGTATCTTTTGTTGTCACCTCTTAAAGTCCACCCCATTAAACTTCTCGGATTTTTCTCCATGCGTAGCATGCGGGGGCAGTTGCATAACTGGTGCACTCGCATTATCGATACTCGATTCAACATCAGTAATTAAATAACATGATTAACTTAATCACGGTCTAAAACACTTGTTCCTAAAACAAGTAATCTTGTACATAGTTTACTATTTCAATGAATTACAGAGTTTGATCCGATATATACAATAAATAATCAAATCAGAACTATTAAAAATTAGGCACTTATTACGTAAACAGTATGGAAAAGAATAGATATAACAACCTATATAATATAAAAAAACATTATAACTGAATGATGACAGTGGAGTTATATATATATTTTTAAAAACCTATAGATATAAATAAATAATTAAATAATACTTAAGCATGATGTAAACAAACTACAAAATGCTAAACCAGGAAGTAGGTCACGTCAGTGTATAAAGCATGGAAAGGCAGTATTCACTAAAAACCGTTTTTTTAATGATAAAATTAATGGAACAATTACAATTTTGACACATATCAATGTGCCAGATTTCAAATAAAATTGATTAAAAATTAATCACATTAATATTAACAGTCAGTATTTAATATTTTATACGAACACTGTCGAAACGGCATGCACTATATATAACATGAAATTCAATTGCATCACTCAAACACTGTGGTAACAAAACTAATTCAAATATATATATTCTTTTACCAAACAAAAAAAGGTAATTAAAGAATTTAAAAATATAAAAACAAGTCCTATCATATTAAAGCATTCATTGTTATGAAACTAATACCAATATCCAAGAGTATTGCTAACATGAATATAAACATATTACTACCAAGATTACAAAGATAAACACACATCGGCAATTTTAGCCATGTGCAGTATTTTAACATTGTAAACACAGAGGCAGAGTATATAAACAGTATTAAAAAATATGAGCACGATAACATTAATAAGCAGTATAATTATATATACCATAGATGTCTTAAGTTGTTAGAGATTTCGTGTTTAAAAATTAAAATATTGTGAAATACATAAATTGGTTAGACAAAACTAATCTTATTTAAAAAATTCAAATGAAACTATACAAATTATATTACCGGAAAAGAAAATTCAAAGAACGAATTTTGATTAAGTCAAGATTTGCAACCTTTAACCTTAAGATGTTTTTTGCTTGCCCAAATGTGCTCGACAGATTTTGCAATACGTCTCTTAGGCTTTCTTGATCTCGTTATCGATCGATAGTACTTTCTAGCGATAACAAGATGAATCAAAGAATGCAATTATTTTTTTTCTCTCTCGGAAGATGATACAACTAAATTACAAAAAAAAAAAAACCCAAGGAATTCTTTTGAGTACATATATATCTATATATATTTAATCCTAGAAGAGTACTATATATAACTTTATGTATATATGTTTTTGATCTAATGGAACAGCAAAGGACTAAACCATTTAATATGGTTTTAAGTGGTTTCAAGGACAAATGATTCAATTTCAATATAAATTGAAATTTAAGACATATAGAAGTCATTTTTTTTAATTGTTCACATGTGAATATATTATAAATGGTTTTTCATGTTTAAATTTCAAGTAGTAATAACTGTTCGAATAAATGATTATTTATTTAAAATTGAACAGTTAACCATGCTAATTTAGTAATTTTTTTAATCAGACCAAATTAGCTCCAATTTTCTTCCTCTTCAAGTGGATACAATGAGAGTAATTTTTCATTCACTTTAGATATCAATTTTGTAAATTAAACTTATACCATATATCATTGTACGACAACCTACGTATACTATACAACAAACTTCATATGCATATTTCATATCTTTATACCATTAATTTGGTATTGATATCCAACAATAACAAATTAATAGTTTATGTTATATGTATCACTTTTATTAACTTAACGATTAAAAGAAAATTATACTTAATTTAAGTTTAAGACTTTTTGGGTTAATTGTGTGAGTTATTTCAAATTCGAGTCATTTCAGATTCAGATCATTTTAAAGTTTAAGTTGATCGGTTTCAGGTTATTGAGTTTCTTTGATTAAATCCAATCAGGTTTGGGGATTTTTTGGTTCAGGTCAAAATTAGCAGCTCCATCTATGACTTTTATTAGTGACTAGAATGAAATTAACTAATCCTTCAATAGCTTATAATCCAAGTGAGTCATCCATGGATTTCCTACAACCTTGCATTTTTTATTGCGAACATTAGAGCTAATTTAGAGGGTCGTAGTCCTCTATGCCTCCATCTTCAAATCCACAAAAGCAAAGTTTCATGATCCTCGTTGTGGTTGTTCTCCGTCTTAGGCATCTAAAGATCGTCAATAAGATCTTTTTGTCTCAAAGTAAGAAGAGTGTTTTAGAACACCGTATATTTGCACCGATATCTCTTCTTATTAGCATATTGGCAGTTCAAATCAACTTTTCGATTTCCTATTAATGGCAATGATGTGTTTAACAACATTATTATTTGGATTCATTTACTAGTTATCTGGTTCTCACAGTAAACCACCAACTCGTAAAAATTATGCCACGAATTTCAAGAACGTCGGCGTCTGGACAATTCTTGGCATTCTTTTGTAAACAAATATAGAAAAATATGCTTCACCAAACATATTAATGACGTAAGATTTATAACGATTAAAAATCAATTTTAATCAATTTTGTGTTATCAAGAATCCCAAGTTTTAAATAAAATATTTCAAGATCATATAAACAAGTTAAGATTTGATTATTTGACATTTACTGTTTCTAAATATTGTCTTGATTATCCGAATGTCCAAAAAAATATTGTAGTTTACAAAAAAAATTATAAGGCATTTGAATACCAATTTTTGGAAATTCAAGAAGTGGTGATGTCAATCCCCGTTTTTAGCAAAATTCACAACTTTAAAATCGAATTTAGGATCCAAAAAATCCAAATGTTATTATAATAATGCACTTTTCAATGATTTTATAGATGTTTGTAAATTAATCGACGAAATTCAAATGTGTTTCGACGGATATAAGCATTTTACTAGAAACTCTGCTTAATCATCGATGTTATTCTTAAACAAGCATATATATATATATATCATCCATGTTATTCTTAAACAAGCATATATATATATATATATTGTACACATAAATTTCGTATCAAAAAATGATCAAAAAAATTTGAAGATAAATAAATCAAATTGATTTATCAAACTTGAGTTGTAACTTCTGGATGTTCTTTAAAATAAAGAAATCTTTTGATTCTTTTCTTCAACAAAAACTTCGATCCAAGGGTCTTTAGACTTGATCTTGAATCATTGAAATCCGCTTCAAGGGTCATGTAAACTAAACCTTGACAAACAAAATTTGGCTCCTTTCTATTGCCCAAACAGGATCGGAAAGCAGCTTCTTGAGGAACAAAAGTCGTGTTCTTCGCGTTCTTAACAGAACTTCTTGAGATTTTGAGAGGACTTGAATCTTCAAAATCTACTTCTTTTCTTCAGGCTTGTGAATTGTGTTCAATGGTTTTAGTAGAAACCCCTTTTTATAGTGCCAATAAGTAAGTAGAAAAGAGTTCTTAAAGAATATAACTTCTTTAATAAATTTATTTTGATGAATTATCTCTTAATTAATTTAATTTAATTAAAGATAAAACTTTTTTTATTTATCTTTAAATTAATTTAAATTTAATTAAAGATAAAACTTTAAATTAAATTTAATTAAAGATAAAACTTTAAATTAATTTTAATTAAAGATAAATATCTATTTATGATGTCATTAATTGCACATGATGATATATACTTTAATTGATAATTCTTTAATTAAAAAAATTTTAATTTATACGTGATAATTTATGATTGGTTAAAATTTTTTTTCTTCTACATATATATCAATCAAAAATAAAAAAGCTATAAACTTTGATACCAGTGAAGATTATTATGTAAATAGCCTAAGCAAAATGAGGAATTAAATAGCTCATAAAATCATAAGATGATGAAATGGGTCTTGATGCAATAGTTAAAAAGAAGCCATCATTTGCTTTAACATTGTCTGTTTGTCATAGCATTAAATTTTTTAATATAAAAGAATTTCTGAGTATTGCATTGATTATTTGCTTTTAGATGGGCAAATTATTCACCCACTGTTTTTTCCGGCCCCACGAAATGCTTTCATTGGCCGAATTGATTTTTGTTTTTCTCTTGTTAAAAGTAACTTTTTACCATATAGATCGTTAACTGCCCATAGGTAGTTGTTTAAAATTGGAAATAGCTATAACTTCCAAATTATTGGAAGTTTACCAGAAAAGATATGTCCTGGGGGGCGTCGTTTCCTATAATAATAAATGGTGTACAAAAGAAATATATAAAAATCAGACTGATAAGGTTTATCCTGACAAATATATTGCATTAATTATGTGGAGTCTCTCAGATTAAAAGCGAAGTTCTTCCAACTCATTAAAAAAAAATCGTTAATGGCGTTATGAATCAGAGAGATGAACGTGGTAGACATTGGAGCAATAAAGGAGCCCTTCCTGCGAAGGAAGGGAGAGCTAGTAACTGATCCGTTCATGGCAGGGGCTAGAAACTTCCCCCTTTTTACTTTTAAATTACGATTGAAAAATATTTTTTATCATATTATATTTATTTTAATTATAAATATAATAAATATTATTCGAATAATTATATTAAATATCAATCATAAATATCAACAGTAAAAAATTAAAATTATAAAATAACTATCACTATTTAATTGTATGTTAATAAGCGAACAAAGCTACACAAGGTTGGTTTTGAAACCACTAAAAAAGTGGAAAGCATTTCACCTATAAATTTTTTTTTTACAATTCAAAAATTATTTAATCAAAATATAAATTTAAGTAGAGATTTTTTATATAATATTTTTATGGGTCTTACACAATTAAAAATTATCATTGATTAATTATACTATAATAATTATAAATAATATGTTACTAAGAAAATGTACTAGGTAGAGGATGCTCCTAATTTTATCTCCCATATCGTATCTTTATATACTAATTTCTCTTCATAA